>JAJIYU010009415.1:0-17043 GCA_030144865.1 Tinospora cordifolia | reverse complement strand
TTATTATTATTATTATTATTATTATTATTATTATTATTATTATTATTATTATTCTTAATGCATATATAGTTAGTGAAATTATGTAAGAATTTTATATTTAAACGTATTCTATCATATTTTATTAAATTAAATGCAAAGATTCTTTTTTTTTCTGTAATACTACCAAATGATCTTGTTTTGTTAAACTTTCTCAAATAACAATTGAAAATAAGTAAAATAATATAAAAATATTCTTCTAATACATTTAATATATTTATCTATGTTGTATATAATAGAAACTTTTTATATTAAAGCAAATTTAGACCTAAATTTGATTTATTGACTTTAGTCCATTTATTTATTAAAAATTTAGCTTTATCATTAAAAATTAATAATTTAGTACTTTTACTTTATATAACAAATACATACATATATTTGCTATTTTATACCAAATATATGTATGTATATTTGGGTATCAGTTAACCCAAATATACATACATACATACATATATATATATATATATATGTATGTATATATATATATATTATACATAAAATTATTTATATAATGGATACAATAGAATCAAAGGAACAACAATTTTATACTTTCACTATTCGATTGTTATTTTAACATTATCCCATTACATATATATACACATATAATTATTTATACATACAATTACTTAAATAATTGCTTATTTATTTAAATAATGTGACATCAAAATATATATATATCTGTATCTACATATCTATATATATAATGGTTATACATACAATTATTGATATAATAGTTTATACATGATATACAAATAACATAATGTATATATATATATATATATATATAACATGGTATATATATATACATGATATACAAATAACATGGTTTATATATATATAGATATTTGTATGTCACATTATTTATATATGTAATCAATTATATAAACAATTGTTTGAAATTATTCTCACATTATATCGTTATTCACACGCATTATACATGAATTATTTGTTTGTTATACTTGTATTATTCAGTCATAAATAAACTACATATATATATATATATATATATGCGCGCATTATTCATTTATCATCGCATTATTCATCCTGAATTTTTTTGCAAAACGATTGCACAATTTTTATACTTGAATTATTCAGATATTATCCTCACATTATACCACTATTCACGTATATTTTTTCGTTATTCAAATATTATACATGTATTTCTTATGTTATACACATATTATTCATTTAGAAATACCGTACATATTATATATATATGCGCGCAAATCACATCCTTGCGATTCAACTTTTGATTCAGGTTGTTTCCATTTTTGTGTCCTAATCTCTCTGTCTTCTTCGATTCAATTTTCAATTCAGTTATTCATTTACTTGTGATTTTCATTGTTACAATGAAGAACGAGTGTTCATCTTCTACCAACAGGACAAACGTAAATGCTGAGAACCAGGTAAATAACACTCTTCCAAATCTTGTAGTCGTATTCGTCTAAATGTGACAGTGAATGGTTGTGTGGTTTGTTCAAATTTCTTTGAACTACAGTAATAGAGTATAAAGATGCTATATTATTATAATGTTTATTCTAATATAAAGATGTATAATGATGTTATATTCATTGGAATGATTATTATGATATTATACACCTTTTTATTTGTTATTATACACTTTTTAACATGTTATTCTAGTATTATACAACTATAGGAATATCAATATATTGTTAAACCTGAAGATAGATACTCAGCCAAGGTTGGGTGCATGACTAACTTGAACGCACGCAACATGTTGATTTTCATTCTGACAGATTACCAACTGCTCAAGTTCCAGGAGACTTGTTTTAGCCACTTTTTTATATGAAGCAGTTGCTTTGGCAACCTCAGATTGTTCATAACATATTGTTGAGAGGTTGTTAAAAAAGACGAGTCTATTTTGGTTTTCAATTTCAAGAACATGATTGCAAAATTCTCCATAGTTGAATTTGCAATGATAATGGGTTTGAAATGCACCAAAAAAACCAAAAACATTACAATTGGTTTTGAGGGTAAAATTTTGAAGGATAAATACTTTAAGGGAGTGGAGAGGATAAATAAGAAGTGTATAGCTGAAGCATTTACAAATAGGGTATGGGAGAATGATGATATGTTGTGAAGATTGTAGTTTTGTTCTTCATTAATTATTTTTTGTTTCCTAATAAAATGAAAAGTTGGTAAATGAAGTTGATTTTAAACTTGCACAAACTGATGAATATAAGGATTATCCCTGGGCTAGGGTTCTTTTTGACACAACAATAGAATTTATAAAGGGTAATTTTGCAATGAATGCAATCCGGTTGGAAGCTAAAAGGGGCAAATACCTGATCATGTACAGGCTTCTTGGGTTCCCAATCGCATTACAAGTTTGGTTTTGAGTGTTTTGTTGATATTGATGGTTTGTTTGCCAATCGATGTATCAATGGATTTCCTCGTATACTAAAGTGGACTTGCATTGGAACGCTCAATTTCAAGAGCATAGAGAAGGTGCTGAACAATTTATCTGTTAATAAGGTAATTTTTCATGTATTTGATCATTTATTATACACAACATTTATATTATAATTGAACTATTCTTGGTTGTCAAATTTCTTATGATATCATATTTGTTTATTTTCAGTTCAAAAGTTTTGTAGCAAGCCCCAATAAGCTACTGCAGCCATACATGGATGGCTTGATTGTAGAACAAGATGAGGGCCAACATCAATTTTCAGATTATGATGTTTTTGTTAATCCCCCAATATTTCTTTTGCTGTCTCTTGTAAATAAACCTATTGGCAGTAATATTCCTATAAATAAGTCTACCGCAACCATGAGTATACCTAGAATGCAATGCAATTGTTGTAATGAGATTAAAATAATGTTGAAAGAGGGTTTTGATAAGATTCTTGAAGAAAATAATTATCTGAAATCCCTATTGCAGAAGGTAAATGTTCCAAGCTTCAAAACCAATGAATTTTTTTAGACTTTCATTGCAGTATAGTAATGATATGATAGTAGTATATCATTTATATACCTACATTATACCATGAGTATAATATATTATATACTGTATGCTTGTTGTTATCTATTGTTTGTTAGTGTATATTGATGTTATACCAACTCTATACATTCATTTGGCTCGCTAAATTTTTCATTTTTCATGTACGAAGATGATGTAAATAAAGCAAAAGATTGTAAAGAAGAATTTGCTAGCAGGGAAAAATGTACAGATGTTGAAGCTCCAAGCCAGATTTTGACGGCATTGCAAGAGATTATTAGTGATACAGACAAAAAGAGGAAGGTAATTTTGAACACTTTATTTGGATTGTGATTTTTCATATACATTTATTTTCATTATCCATTAATATTGTACATTTTCATGTTAAAGCCGACTCAACAATAACTGAAGGTGAAAGAAGGAAGAAAAAATCATCAACCCTAGTAAGATCATAAATACGATTCTTTTATTAATTCAAGATTATGCTTTTGTAGTTTTTATGAATCTAACTGTCCTTAATTTATCTACTTTTAGGACATTTCTCGTTTAATTTCACTAACCCAGGTTGTTGACAAGGATGAATCGAAAGATCATGCACCTATTGAATGTGAACAAGAAACCACAATTGATGAAATTGTTGAGTCGGCCGTCAATGTTGCGACTTTAGTTGTCTCTATTGAAGATCATACTCTACTTCTTCCACCTCCTACAATTAATAAAAGGGGGAGGCGTCCCACTGGAGATAAACATAAAGGAAAGGAGATTGTGAAGGGACGACTATCCCCCTTAGACATATGTCTGCTTAAAGATATAGACGACAGTGTTGTAGCTGAGTTTGATGAGTAGATTCAAAAGGGTCGGCTGAAGCGCTCAAAATAAGTTTTCCTAGAAATCAAGTTTACATTCCAAATATTGTTGTTATTTATAATACATTGATATTAATATCTGTCACATTATTTAAGTCAAATAAATTATACCATGATAGTGACAACAATCTGAATCTAGCTTTTGATTTTTCAATTGCTAATATCACTAATAAGGAATGGTTTTACACATTGATCACCCTAGGCCAGCCTATCTCCTCCTCGGTAAGTTTAATTTTTTGCACTCGACATTATTGCTTACAGATGTTATACAGATAATATACCAATGTGATACAAAAATATAGGGTTTTGGACACTTTGCAATGTCTGTATACACATATTATACTGATATGATATCAATTTCACCTATATATTCCATGTCCTTAAACTATGTTATGTTGTTTTGTATACATATTATATTATATGATACCAATATCATCTATGTAACCAATATACATATTATTTTTAAATGATACCAATATCATCTATGTAACGTGTTCTTAAACTCTGTTATGTTTATTATTTCAGTATAATGAGATGTTATACAAACAATATACTTATTATAAACAACATACTTATTATGTTTTGAATGTTTCATGTTTATACAATTTTTATTCATGACCCAAATCTTTTATTGTAATTTAGAAATTTTGTATTGGCAGCATGTAGATGTGATGTTGTATTACTTGTGCAATAAAAGCAAGTATGACAAATCAATTAAGATCAAGTGTACAACGACAGACAACTTTTCGATCAAAAGTTGCAGTCTATTTATGGTAGATTCGAAAGAGATAAGGATGCATCTGTGTTAGGGGATGAGATCATCTATGTAACCAATATACATATTATTTTTATATGATACTAATATTATCTATATAACGTGTTCTTAAACTCCATTATGTTTATTATTTTAGTATAATGGGATGTTATACAAACAACATACTTATTATGTTTTGAATGCTTCATGTTTATATAATTTTTAATCATGACACAAATCATTTATTGTAATTTAGAAATTTTGTATTGGCAGCATGTAGATGTGATGTTTTATTACTTGCACAAGAAAAACAAGTATGACGAATCGATTAAGATCAAGTGTACAACGACAAACAACTTTTTCGATCAAAAGTTGCAGTCTATTTATGGTAGATTCGAAAAAGATAAGGATGCATCTGTGTTAGGGGATGAGATGGTAATTATGGAGTATATGCTAGGGCACTACATGTACTGCAACACTCCGTGGTCTGATGTTGACTACATCATTTTTCCTATTAATGTTGTGTTATGTTCCACTGGATACTAGGTTGCATCAGCATTTACGAAGGTTGCATATATGTTTACAATTCCCTGCGTACTCCTACTATTGATGCTGCGTTAATGGAGGTAGTTCAAGCTTATTCCACCATTCTTCCTTTTCATCTCGAGATGATTGGATTTTACGAATTGAAAGTTGACCAAAAGGATAGACCTGGGAAAGAGCCATTCAAGGTGCAAGTGGTTGATAATCTACCAGAGCAAGATGAGTGTCATTGTGGAATGTTCATGTTTTATTTTGCTGAATGTTTTGCCACCAGAAAGGAAATTTCACCTGATTTTGATGTGGTGAGCTATAGAAAAAGGGTGGCTCTTAATCTGTACTTACATGGTAGAATGAAGAAGAATAAAGGAACTAAGAGTGACGATGAAAGATTAGGTCGATTTAATGTTGACAGTAGGATCCAATCATAGTGGGTCTTAAAGAAGTGAAGAATGGAAGAAGTTAGGCTGTCATATCTTGCATTGCAGTTTTTCAAGGACAATGTGTATACCATTTTTGATATTTTAGATATGTATAATTTGAACACGATGATGGTTCATTTATAACAATTTCAACTATTTTTCATTTGAATTTTGTCATTTTATTTTGTCTTCTGGGGCAGATTGTTTTATTTTTGACTCATCTATGAATAATGTTATTTATATATGAACTTTATTATACTGATTTTATTCAAAAATGATACAAGTGATCAATTAACGGGTTATTCATACCATTATTCATGTATTATTTGATCGTTATCGCTAGATTTTTATACACACATTATTTGATCTTTATCCCTATATTATACTGCATTTTATAGGTTATATATATTATCATACACGCATTATACGATCGTTATCTTTATATGTTTATAAGTGCATTATTGGATTTTTATCCTTGCATTATACCACATTTTGCGGGTTATATATACCATTATTCACACATTATTCGATCGTTATCGCTAGATTTTTATACGGGCATTATTCGATCTTTGTCCCTACCTTATACAACATTTCACTGGTTATTTATACCATTATTCATGCATTATTCAAACGTTATCACTAGATTTTTATATACGCATTATTCAATATTTATCCCTACATTATACTATATTTTACAGGTTAATTATTTGATTGTTATCGCTAGATTTTTATACGTATATTATTCAATATTTATTCTTACATTATACCACATTTCACGTGTTATATATACCATATATATAATTCACGCAATATTCGATTGATATCCCTACATTTTTATACGTGAATTATTCTAGCGTTATACCTACATTATACCACTATTCACGAGTTATGCCATTATTCACGCATTATTCTATCGTTATCCCTACATCTATATTCACACATTATTCGATCGTTATGCCTACATTATACCACCATTTACGGGTTATACCATTATCCATGCATTAGTGGTATTATATAGGTATAACATATAAGTAACTTATATATATATAACTTAATCCATTTACGACGGTCAAATAAAATGTTGTTATAGATGGCTATAGACAATGGTCATGAATCAATGTTGTAATAACTTACGTTCTTTTAACAACAGTCGACTAATGAACATTGTAGAAGGTGTCATTCGACAATGAGCAACTACGATTATTGTAATAAAATAGAACAACATTCGTCTGCTGGTTGTAATGGCCTTTTCAACAATGTTCCCATGGTGAACGTCGTTGTACACATTTTACATAAGCGATTTTACAACAGACATTTTATGAATGTTGTTATACGCCTTCTGTTCGAACGGTCGTTGATGCATGTTGTGGAATTGACGTTGTTGTATTATCAATTTCTTGTAGTGTCATTTTTGCTTTTGGGTATAGGATTTGGTTTCATACAAACAGTAAGATCATCATACATTCAATCATTCGAGAAATTCATGCTAGCATAGTAAAATTTTAGGCTTCCGCATATGCCTCCAGGTTTGTGTGTCTCAAACCACCTTTGCCCTTTGACATAGACTTCCACCCAGAGATTTCACTACACCCAATCAATTTTGCAAATGTCTTCATTTCTAGGGCTTCCCAAACCCCATTATACTTGACTGTCCCTGTAATACCCCGGCCCTCCCGCGGGTTCCATCGGGCCGCGCTTGCTCAGAAGGCGCGCCCGCTCAACTGGGAAGCCACCGCCACATCGTCCGCCGAGAGCTGGAGCGCTACTAAAATCATTTATCAGATCTATTCTTAAATTATGTTTCTCTTTCAATCTTTCAGATAATAATAAAATCATTTTAAATAGACACCAATTTTTTTTTGAAATAAAACTCCTATGTAAATAAATTGGAGCCATGAAATTTCAAGTGAAATAAAAAGCATCAATAAAATTATAAATGAAACGAGCAACATCAAGTTCAAAGTTGAACAATTTAAAAGTCTCTAAAATAATTCCAAAACATTTAATCAAGTGTAAAATGTTTAGACCAAAAGAAAAGAAAATGGGCACATGCCCAGTTTGCCCAGTTTAGTCAAATACGAAAAAAAAAACTAAAATGCGCAGCAAATACTAACAACCTCTTCGGTGAGGTTTCAAAATAACTGTGTCCTCCACGATGTCCGTCGACTCGTGCTATCTCAAGATTCACCTGAAAAAGAGAAGGCGGTGAGCTCGAGAGGCCAGTGGATCATACCGCACATCACTAGCATTATTCAGACCAAAATACAAAACATGCAAACACTTTCATTACATTAGGGTGTTTCAAACACTTTATTGTTTTTCGTTGTAGTTAAGACCGAAAGGTTTGTGGCCTCGATGTCCCCTTCGTGGTCCGCGAGCGAATCCGGAGGTACCACGCGAAGGCCGGTTACCTTTCGGGACCCTAGCGGGGCATAAGGTCCGAAGTGACATTCAGCCCGCAACCAGTCTCCTTGAGGACACCCACGGTGACACCCTAAGGCCGGTCACCGTGCCGGTACATGGTTCTTTTGTCATAATTTAATCTTCTTTAGTTTCACGAACAAGGTTTTCAATCCATAACAGCATAACATGTACTAACCTATGCAATTAAAATCATATGATCATTCAAGCAATCTTATCTCTAGAAAACACATAACCGAACGTTATGATATCATGGCAATCATTCCAATCAATTCACACATTCCTAGCATGATACTAAGTGCAAGAATAAAAACAACCATCATGTTTTTATATTTAAAATCCAAATAATAATAGAGAGTGTAGTAATCACACCCACATTAATTTTTTTTTCTGGAGTCGCTCGAGCCTCCGCGTCGCCTCCACTATCCTTGATCTGAAATTAAATCAAGAAAATTTATTAATTTATTCCCAAGTTCCTCCTATTCACATTCATTTTTATTTGAAAATCTTCTCAAGTTTATATAATTTCCCCTTTTTATATATATATTAGAATCATCCATTCGTATTAAAAGAAACTCTATTAGGAAACTTCTCAATCTAAAATCTGCGCTAATCTCCTTAAATATTAATTGTCACCTAAAATTATTTCTACACCTTCAAATTCTATCCTTCGTATTCATATTCGAAAAGAATAAAATAAAAATAAAATAAACATAAAATAAAATAAATAATTTACCTTAACTATGTCCAACTCAAAAATATAACATTAATGAACATTTTCCCCTTTTTTTTCAAACATCCATCAAAATTTCCACATAGATCTAAAAATACTAGTTCTAATAAAATTGCTAAACGAAACTTCAAAACTTCATATATTAGTTCTAACAAGATTTTTTTTTTTAACTTCATTTCGCACATACAAATCATAGAAATAACAAATTTCCTAAACTTCACTTCGCGCATCAAGAATCACATAAATAATTAATTTCCTAACTTCATCTTGCGCATCAAAATCACAGAATTTAATAAATTTCCAACCATCAAAAATTTAGCAAAAGTATACCTCTTCGCTACACTCGATCTCTTTTGTGCCCTTTCGAACTGTGATTCGATGTACTAATTCTACTTCGAAGGGGTTTGCAACGGCTTGTATGAGTTAGAAAGTCCTAAATCTACAACACATCCAAGTTTTCATATTCAACTTCACATTATAGTAGTAATCCAACAATACCAACATAAAGCAAAAATTGCATTTTCACCATCAACCCACAGTAGCTGTTCTTGCTTCTTCTTCACTGATTTGGACCAACAACAACACGCAGCAGTTAGTTCAATAACGGACAGTAGCTGCACCACGACGGCTCCTAGTCTGACCACAACATCAAGAAGCCAACAATGGCTGGTTCCCCTTTTCTCCAACACGAACAGAAAGCAATAGTTGCAGCAACAAGCTTCCTCTTCACGGTGAGCAACTAAACAGAGTTTGCAGCTCTGTTCTTATTCTTCCACGGTGAGCTGCAACGAAAAACAGAGGTTGCAGCTCTGTTCTTCTTCACCACGGATTGTAGGCATCTGGGCAAACCAAATCACACACAAGAATGCACAGGCAGCTGGAGGACTAAAGACGCACCAGCAATGAAAATAGAGCTTTGTAGCTCTGTTTTGCCTCCACAGTGAGCTGCAAGAGCTCAGCCCACCACAGTTTGCAAGCAGCTGCAGCTTGTTTCTTTTTCTTCTTTGTTAACCACAAACCAGCAGGTGTAAGAGTGGTGAGTAGCAGCAAACGCACCAACAATAGCACCACGGGCAGCCAGCAAAATAGATCTGGTGTGGTTGAGCAGCGGTGGGGTTTTTTTTTTTTTTTTTTGATGGTGGCAAGGAGTAAGTCCGGCAGCTTGAGGAGAAAGGAGTGGTTGTCCTTTGTAAATCCAGCAAGATCTGAAACGTGATGGCCAATTTCGTGAAGATTCGAACTAGCTCAAGGCTGGTTTGTGTAGATCCGACCGGCTGGTGGTGGTTTGAGCTTGTAACGATGGCTATGCGTGAGGCACGAACCAGTTTTGCAAGCTACGAACCAAACGGCAGCTGTGGGTGTTCGTTCTTCAAATCTGAAACTTCTCTAGACCATGGCTGATTGTGTAGATCTAAACCAGTTCAGTGGTTTTGAGCTTGTGATGATGGTGGTTTGATGATGCCAATGGCAAATCCGGCAAGATTGAATATCCAAGATGATGAACAGTTACAGAACCAGATCCAACGAGATCTGGTTTTTTTTTTTTTTGAAGCTTAGATGAAGAAAGGAAAGGAAATGAGTTCTCTCTTTTTTTTGTAAGATTGTATGCTTCATTTGTGTGAGCTCAAAATGTGGAACACTTCCCTTTATATATATCAGCATACATGAGTTGGTTTCACTTATTTTATTCATCTCATTTTTTTTTTGAAATCGAACCATTACTTATTTATTTTATTCCATCTACCACATGATATTCAAAATTATGTATGCATATATATATATATATATTTAATTCACTTAAAAAACAATTATATATACTTTTAAATTTCATTGCGATGCGCTCGTGTTACAAAAATTTGGGCTATTATAATCTACCCTCCTCAAAAGAATTTCGTCCTCGAAATTTTAAAGTACAAACGCCTGTATGATGCTCTCTGGTCAGGTGTTCCTGGTGAAAAGGGCTGGGTATTTAGTCCGCATCTCGCTCTCCAACTCCCAGGTTGCCTCTTCCAAATCATGATGTCTCCACAACACCTTGACCAAAGGAATTTCCTTGGTCCTAAGACTCTGCACCTTATGGTCTAGTATTCTAATTGCTGGTTCTTCGTAACTTGCATTGTCACGAAGTACGACCTCCTCCCAGTGTATGACATGTGATGGGTCTGGCTCGTACTTCCGCAACATCGATACGTGGAAAACGTTATGGACCGAGGACGTGCTATTCGGCAAGTCCAGCTCATAGGCACACTCACCAACCCGCATAAGTATCTCAAACGGACCGATAAACCTCGGTGCTAGCTTTCCCTTGATTCCAAACAGTCTAATTCCTTTTTGTGGACTAATCTTCAGGAAAACTCTATCACCCGATTGAAATTCTAGAGGCCTTCTTCTCTTGTCCGCATAGCTTTTCTGCCTACTCTGAGCTGTCACTAGCCTCTTTTGAATCTTCTTTACTTGAGTGTTCATTTCTTCTACCAGTTCTGGTCCTGTGAGGACCTGATCCTCGAAGTCTACCCAACAAGATGACGATCTGCAGGGTCTGCCATAGAGCACTTTATATGGAGCCATTCGTATGCTTGCTTGGTAACTGTTATTGTAGGCAAACTCTGTCAAATGTAGGTACTTGCTCCAGTTGCCCTTGAAATCAAGGACACACGCTCTAAGCATATCTTCTAATATTTGAATGACCCTCTCAGACTGCCCATCTGTCTGAGGATGGAACGCAGTGCTCATACTGAGTTTGCTTCCTAGCTCTTTCTGCAAACTTTGCCAAAACTGAGAAGTGAACCTTGAATCTCTGTCAGGCACGATGGTCTTGGGAACGCCATGGAGTCTTACAATTTCCTTGACGTATAATTCTCCAAGTTTCCCGACAGGATCTGTAGATCGAATGGGTAGGAAGTGAGCTACCTTCGTCAGGCGGTCCACAATCACCCATACGGTATCTTCCCCTTTCTGACTCCTCGGCAAGCCACTAACAAAATCCATTGCAATGTTATCCCACTTCCATTCTGGTATTGGAAGTGGTTGCAACATCCCTGAAGGTCTTCTGTGCTCTGCTTTTACTTGCTGACATGTCAGACACCTAGAAACATACTGGGCTATGTCCCTTTTCATCCCCTTCCACCAATAGGTTTTCTTGAGATTCTGATACATCTTGTCACCACCTGGATGCATGGTATACTTAGTTTGATGAACCTCATCCAAGATGATTCTTTTGCACTATCCATTACTCGACACACCAACTCTGGTCCCCAATCTCAGTATACCTCTTCATCAATTTTGTACTCTGTATGACTGCCTTGTCTAACACCCTCTGTGAGATCAACGATCCACCTGTCCCCTTTCTGTTCTTCTCTAATTTGGTGTAATAAGTTCGGTTGGCAAGTCATAGCATACAAGTATGCTCGTTTTTCATTTGACGCAATACCCAAGTTATATTCACTGATCAACTGATACATTTGTCCTTTATCATCATCCTTCTTGCTAGTTTTTCTGCTAAGTGCATCAGCTACAACATTTGCCTTGCCCAGATGGTAGTGCAGCTAAAAATCATAGTCTTTCAAAAATTCTGCCCACCTTCTCTGCCTTAGATTTAATTTTTTCTGTGTATAAACATATTTCAGGCTCTTATAATCTGAAAATAGATCAAAGCTCTCCCCATAGAGGTAGTGTCTCCAGGTTTTCAGTGCAAACACAATTGCTGCTAACTCTAGATCATGGGTAGGGTAGTTCCTTTCGTGAATCTTCAATTGTCTTGAAGCATACGCTACTACCTTTCCCTCTTGCATCAACACTGCACCTAATCCAACCAACGAGGCATCAGTGTATAGAGTGTACCTCAGACCATGAGTAGGCGTGACTAGAATGGGTGCTGAAGTCAACCTTTTCTTTAATTCTTAGAGTGTTTGTTCGCACTTATCATTCCAAATGAATTTCTCTCCCTTTCTAGTTAACTTGGTCATTGGTCCAGCCAATTTTGAGAAATCTTGAATGAACTGACGGTAGTATCCAGCCAAACCTAGGAAGTTTCTGATTTCTGTCACAGTCGTAGGTTGCTTCCAGTTTGACACAGCTTCTACCTTCTCAGGGTCTACTGATATTCCTTCTGCCAAAACCACATGGCCAAGGAACTTAACATTTTCCATCCAAAACTCACATTTGCTGAACTTGGCATATCATTCATTTCTTCTCAATACTTCCAAAACAATATGCAAATGCTCAACGTGTTCAGCCTCCGATCTAGAGTAGATCAAGATGTCATCTACAAATACTACGACAAATTGATCTAGGTACTGTCTGAAGACTCTATTCATCAGATCCATAAATGCAATCGGTGCGTTGGTCAAACCAAACGACATCACAGTGAACTCGAAGTGCCCATATCGAGTTCTGAAAGCTGTCTTGTATATGTCAGACTCTCTAATCCTTAGCTGGTGTTACCCTGACCGTAGATCAATCTTGGAGAACTGAGTGGCTCCCCTCAACTGATCAAACAGGTCCTCTATTCTAGGCAACGGTATTTGTTCTTTATCGTTGCTTGGTTTAACCTACGATAGTCTACACACAGTCTCAAGGATCCATCCTTTTTCTTCACAAGTAGTACCGGAGCTCCCCATGGCGACTTTGTAGGTCTAATAAATCCCTTCTCGTGGAGCTCATCTAATTGGGTCTCCAGCTCAATCAACTCTACCGGTGCCATTCTATAGGGTGGAATGGCTATGGGGTCAGTGCCTGGATGCAACTCGATCTTGAACTCCAACTGTCTGTGTGGTGGGAGTCCTGGTAGATCATCAGGGAACACATCAGCATATTCTCTCACTACAGGTATATCCTGTATTTCCATAGACTTTTCAATATCCTCTTCTAATAATTGCCTAAAGTCCTCTTTCTGTTTTATAGAATATAGCATGGCTAACATAGGACTCCTTGGCAATCTCTGCATGTCCCCATCTATCTTCAACACCTCACCAAATGGTAGCCTCACCGTCACTCTTCATCTCTGACAATCGATCTGTGCTTGATATTGAGTCAGCCAATCCATACCCAATATCACGTCATATCAATGAAAATAGAGTGTACAGAGATCAGCTGAAATCAGCTTGTCTCCAAACCTAAGGTCACATCTACAGTATTTTCTCGAACTCACAATAGTTCATATGGGTGTGGCCACATCTAATGTCACTGGCAATGGACTCGTAACCAATTGTAACCTATCTACCAAGTCCTCATAAATAAAGGATCTAGTGGCACGTGAATCAAACAAAACTTGGACAACAATGCCAAACAAAAGAAATGTACCTTCCACTGCTAGAGTGGGATTGGTCTGGGCGTCTACAGCATACAGTCGAGCCTGGTTCCTTTGTTGTGGTTGGGACTATGGCTATTGTCTCTGCTGTGGACCACTATTCTGCCCACGTGTCTGCTGCAACTGCTGAGGGACGGGAGCCGGTGCTTTGGTAGGACAATTTCTAGACAAATGCCCTCTCTGCTGACACGTAAAACATAACCCTTTTTTCTTAGCCCTCTCCCTCTGATCATCAGTCATACGAAAGGGTCGAGTCAGGTGGGTCTGCTGTCTATCCTAAGTCTGAGTCTGGCTTTGTGGCTAAGGTGCTCGGTACCCTTCTTGTCTACTCGGCCTCTTCTGTGAAGGTCTCGCAGCCTTCTCTAACCTAGTCCTCTTCTTCACCTTCAATGCCTGCTCAAACTCCAAGTCTATCTCCAAGATCTGCGCCCTCTCTACAGCATCCATAAAGGTCGTCAGCTTAAGCGGTGCCAAGATCTTTCTTATCTCCACTTTCAAACCCTCAATAAAATGACCCGTCTTGGACTGCTCATCCATAACCAAAGTAGGAGAAAATATGGCCAACTCTGTAAATCTCTGCTCGTACTCTGTGACCGTCATAGTCTTCTGGTTTAGGTTGACGAACTCTGACTGCAACTATCTCTTTCTTGCAGTGGATAAAAAATTACTATAGAACCTTGTCTTGAATTCCTCCCAAGTCATGATCGTCTGATCAATGGTGGGGTCGTTCACAATCATCTCCCACCAATGGTAGGCTGGCCCTATCAACTGATGCACTGCCAGTACTACTCTCTTGGGCCCATATGCCCCCATAGCGTCCACGTGCTTGTTCATCTCTGTGAACCACTTGTCAGCTACCATATAATCACCAGTCCCCTCAAAGGTACTAGGACGTAGCTTTTGGAACTCCACCAATAGGTCCTTCTGCTCCCTATCAAACCCAATGGGTCTATTCTGTGGTATTGCCTCCATGGAAGTGGACCCCTGATGGACCTAAGGCTGAGCCGGTGTCGGTATCTCTGTCGATAACTGTGGCTGCACCTGTGGCTGTACCGGTACTGATGGTTGTGGTGATGCTAATGGCTGCTGGGTCCTCATAGCCTATTCCACTGCCCTCTGCATCATCTCAGTGATGGCTTCTGGCATCAGTGTAACCACTACTGGTGCCGGTGTCACAGGAGTACCCTCATCACTATGCCCCATCTCGGCTCCATCCCTGCCTCTGGCCGCACCTCTCCTGGGTCTACCTCGACCTCTCGGCATTATCTACAAGTCAAAGATTTATTTTAGTATGCAATAATTGGATTTATTGAAGCAGAAAATCTTTGTATTCATCAATACCCATCACGTCATCGTGCTACTGTGACTCTAAACATCAAGTTTCTAAGTTTTTTATTTGTTTTAGTGACCTAGGGGTTTATGCTTCTAAGTCAACAACAATATGTTTGTTTCTAGGTACAGGAATTTGTGTATCAATACTCAAAATAATCATACTATCTATATAACATACAAGCACACAACAACCAATCAAACGATGCACGCTGGCATAATAGAACCAAACAGTTCCATTACGACTAATATAATTTCGCCAAATCCAGGTCTCTAAGGATGACACAAGACCCACCGTACGCGACCGTCTCATACCAATAGAATACAGTGCGTGCAAGTTCTTCCAAAGAGTCCGTTCGGTGCCCATTACAATTTTGCAAGTGTCTCGCTCCTTAAGGCTGACACAAGACCCACCATACGCAACCGTCCCATACCAGTAGAATACAGTGCATTCAAGTTCTGCCTAAGAATCGATCACTCACCATACATGGTCCGTCAATCTCCGAGTCCAAGATTCCTCCATACCCTAAAACCCCTATGCGTCCCATACCACATAGAGATCAAGGATACAGGATCATCCCGATCTTGTGTCCTGACCAATCAAGTGTTCGTTTCACACATTTTCTAGTATCTAGCTTATGTCTTAAAAGTTTTTATTTACCTTTATGAGCCACTGTGCCTCCTGGCAACACCCAGTCTCTAACTAGACCTATGGTCTCAATACTTGGCTAGCTGATTCATCTATTGAATCACCAAATTCAAACTCTATCTCACCTTTATCGTTCTCAAATTTTGGACCTTTCCTGAATAGAGCTCAACCTGTAAGGCCACTACCGAAGTAGAGCTCAACCTACAGGGCCACTACAGTACTTTCGTCCTACCACGATTAGCAACTCGAGCACGCTGACATCACCTAAATCTTTGCTAGACTCCTATCTGCCTAGTAAATGGATTCTACTCATTCTAACCACTTTTCGAAAGTCAAAACCAGTAGAAATTTTTTTCTAGTGAAAATCAAATCTGATGAAATTCTCATTTCTGTGAAAAATTTTGTTCTGTGCAAGTTTCAACCCAGTATTTCTAGTAACTGGGCTCTGATTCCAGCTTTGTAACACCCCGGCCCTGCCGCGGGTTCCCTTCGGCCGCGCTCGCTCAGAAGGCTCGCCAACTCGACTGGGAAGCCGCCGCCGCGTCTTCCGTTGAGAGCCAGAGCGCTACTAAAATCATTTATCAGATTTATTCTCAAATTATGTTTCTCTTTCAATCTTTCAGATAATAATAAAATCATTTTAAATAGACACCAATTTTTTTTTAAATAAAACTCCTATGTAAATAAATGGGAGCCATGAAATTTCAAGTGAAATAAAAAACATAAATAAAATTATAAATGAAACGAGCAACATCAAGTTCAAAGTTGAACAATTTAAAAGTCTCTAAAATAATTCCAAAACATTTAATCAAGTATAAAATGTTTAGACCAAAAGAAAAGAAAATGGGCACATGCCCAGTTTAGTCAAATACAAAAAAAAAACTAAAATGCGCAGTAAATACTAACAACCTCTTCGGTGAGGTTTCAAAATAACTGTGTCCTCCATGATGTCCGTCGACTCGTGCTATCTCAAGATTCACCTGAAAAATAGAAGGGGGTGAGCTCGAGAGCCCAGTGGATCAT
>JAJIYU010009414.1:0-17009 GCA_030144865.1 Tinospora cordifolia | reverse complement strand
TTATTGGGTTAAATTGAACAAATATGACATCCCATACTTTTAGTTATAAACCTACTTGTTATTCATTTATTTACTCATATGATTTTGTGGGATGTGACCTGGTGGGACCAGTGCATGTTGCGTACGCACAAACCAATTAACCTAGAAGACAAAAAAGAAAATGAGAGAGAGGAAGCAAGAGGAGGAGTCGTACTGCGTTCAACATTCACAAAGATAGGAAGAAAAAGTGAGTGTTGCGTTCACTGAGAGGGGCGTGTTTTGATAAAGTGCAAGTTGCAAGTTGCAAGTTGCGTTTCAAAGAGAGTGTGTGTTGCATTCAAGTGAGTTTCACAAAGAAAGGAAGAAAGAATGTGCATATACAAATGCTTTGATTGTTTATTGTTCACAAGAAATTCTACTATTGTTCAGTGAATGGGGTTTAACAAGCCCTAGCTCGTTGAGAACATATTTCTCTCTCTTCCAAAGAATAATGATTCAAATAATGGATGGATTTGTGCTCTAGTTTTTGGGGTTTTTGGTTTTTAGAAGGTTCGGTGTTTATTAATATTCTAATTTCTCTGTGAAAATAACCACTAAAAAAAGTCATTATGGCTATTATTACATTGTTGGTGTTGGTTGCCAAGATCTATTATTCTCCTACTCCATCACTTTCTCCATGTGATATTTTCCAACCCCAAGCTTTGTGATATTACTTCTAGTAATTCTCTTGTTGTTTCTTTTATTCTGTTGTTGTACTCAAATGCAATTTCACCGTAGAAATCAACTCAGAATTAATTGTGAATTTGTGTGTTGAGATCAAATGTATTCTTTTTTGTGTTGTTGTTGACTTAATGCTTCCACCCTGCATATGTGCGCTTTGCTCAACCTATCCATAATCGAAGACAAAAACTACATCGGCGCGTGCAGAGCGATCCCACTGCTAGTTTTGTTACTTTTGAACGGAAAAAGCCATGTAATGAAGGACTCGTTAACTACATTATACAAGTTGTGCTCAATAAAAGCAAAATAAAGAGAGAGCAGTGAATGCTGGAGCAATGAAACTGCTTTTGAATTTTCCTTCAGAGTAGAGGAATGGTTTAGTATAATATACAAATAATATACAATAAATACATAGAAAATATACCCAGAATATTTTTTATAGTTTGCAATTTTTATTTTTTGTACTTTAAGTTGTACATCTTTTTTTTTTCTTAAATTGATATACTCCATTTGTATTGAGCAGTCAGTCTATTTACAAAACTGTGTTGTCAGCCCCCACTTTATAATTTGAATCTAAGCGGATTTTTACTGATTTTGGTTCTGTATTTCTAGGCATGTGTAATTTGAATCTAAGTTGTGTATATATTATGATTCAGGTTGTTTTGAGCAAAAGTGTCATCAGGTTGTACAAGTGTAATGTATATTAACATACATTTTGGTCCAAGTTTACAATGAAAATCTAATTGTATTTTCCGATTATAGTTATTTGTGTAAAATTGTCTTTATTATATACAAAAAAATATACTAGAAATATACAAAAAAAATATACACAGAATATTTTTCTATTGAGATGTTGAATAATGATCAAGAAAACAAATGACTGTTTACGCGAAATATATATATATATATATATATATATATATAATATACAAATAATATTCAAGAAATATACAGAAAAAATACATTCATATGTTTCTCATTAATCACAGCAATTGCATAGAGGCATGTTATCTCATTCATTTGGAACCTGTTGTAAGTGCATGTTTTGTCCTTCATATCGTTTTTGTAGACCATCACATGCAAGAATATTACTGTTTCAATTGTTTTCTATTTTCAATCCTAATTTCGCACAATTTTCCCATTTGAAAGGATAACTCTCATTTTGTAGACAATTTTTAAACGTATAACAGTTTTTGATATTTTGTAATTAAATTTTTAATACTAGTATAATATTAAATTATATAGTATTTTTATAATACATTCCTATTACATACGCATTGTCCTTTGAAAAAAAATACGTTTATATACAATATTTAGGAATATATTATATAAATACCATATATTTCAATGTTATATAGGCATTCAAATTTTAATAACAGAAATGTCAAAAATCTATATACAGTTAAGAAGTGTGTGTGAATTAGGGTGTCACCATTTAGAGAGAGTGAATCATGTGAAATCAGGAACCAAAATAGAAATAATGAAAACAGAAAGCATTCACGTTTGATGGAATTGATGGGTAATGTAATATAATATATGTCAATACGCAATCACTATTGACGAAATTGAATTGAATTGACAATAAAGGTTTGACGGAATTGAATTGCATTGACAACAAATGATTGACAGAATTGGTGGGTAATGTAATATATGTATATACGCAATCTATTTATTGTATACAATTATGATTCTTACAACAATTAATTTATTATTCATTATTCTTGGTTACAAGAAAATATTTTGCATATATTTATTGTATGTGATCTGTATATTACATATATATTTTGTGTATACAGTCATTTGTTTTCTTCATTTATGTTCAACATCTCTACAGAAAAAGTATTTTGTGTATATTTTATGTATAATTTTGGTATATTTTATGAGTATTTCTTATATATTATATCTATATTTCGTATCATTTGTTTTCTTTGTCATTATTTAATATCTCTATTTTTTATATATATTTCTGGTATAGTTTTTGTATATTTTTTGTATATTATCTATATATTTTTTATATATAGTGATCTATCATGAGTTTTTTTCACTTGCCATCAAAATAATAGGTCTGTATATATTTTTTGTGTATGCTAGGTATTTTTTTTTTGTATATACACAATTATAATTGATTACCATTAACACCTCTTGGACATGGTCACACTCTCTTTACATTACATTAATATGTCTGTGTATACAAACTAAGTATACACTTTGTATATTTAGCGTATATAGATAATAACAATTTTACCCAAAACAAACAAACTCTAACAATATATTTTGTGTGTATTTTATGTATGTTTATTGTGTATTATCTATGTATTATATGTATATTTCATGTATATAGTCATCTATTTTCTCAATCATTATTCAACATCTTTACAGAAAATATTCTTTATATATTTTATGTATATTTTTGATATATATATATATATATTATACATATATTTCGTGTATACACTTTTATATTTTCTTAATCATATTCAATATTGTATTCAATTATGATTCTTACAACAATTAATTTATTGTTCATTATTCTTGGTTGCAGAAAAATATTTTGCGTATATTTCTTGCATATGATCTGTATATTACATGTCTATTTTGTGTATATAGTCATCTGTTTTCTTCATTTATGTTCAACATCTCTACAAAAAGTATTCTTTGTATATTTTATGTTTACAGTTGGATATATTTTATGAATATTTCTTATATATTTTATATATATATTTCTTGTATATTATCTATATATTATACTTATATTTCGTATACACAGTCATCTATTTTCTTTATCATTATTTAATATCTCTGTGGGAAAATATTCTATGTATATTTTTTGTATATTTCTGAAATAGTTTCTATATATTTTCTGTATATTATCTATATATTTGTTGTATATTGTGATATGTTATAAGTTTTCTTTCACTTGTCATCAAAATAATAGGTCTATGTATATTTTCTATATATTTCAGATATATTTTTTTGTATATACAAAATTATAATTGGTTACCACTAACACCTCTTGGACATGGTGAGACTCTCTTTATATTGCACAAATATGCTTGTGTATACAAACTAAGTATGCACTATGTATATTTAACGTATACAAACAGTAACAATTTTATCTAAAACAAATAAACTCTAACATTATATTTTGTGTATATTTTATGTATGTTTATTGTATATTATCTATATGTTATATGTATATTTCATGTATATAATCGTACATTTTCTTAATCATTATTTAACATCTCTACAGAAAATATTCTTTATATATTTTATGTATATTTTTGATATATTTTATGTATATTTTTTTATATATTAAACGTATATTTCGTATATATACTTATCTATTTTCTTGATCATTATTCAACCAATAAAGTATTATGTGTATATTTTTTGTATATTTTATTATATTTTCTATATTTTTTTTATATACAATAATACGAGTACATTAATTTTACAAGAAAAAACTGTAGCACAATATAGTTTTATTTAAACTTCCATAAGTAGAACATGCTACCTAATAAGAGTATATTAGTTTGAAAATAAATAAATAAAAAGAAAATATAAAAAACCTATTAATTGGTCTAACTCCACTATTAAAAAAAATGCACAAAACAATCGGCGGACTTTAGTAGCAAAATGGCCACCGAAATAGATGAGCAGCAGACAAATAGCGAAGCAAATAGTGCAATGAACGCCAGTAGTGGGGCGATCAGCACGAAACGCAGTAGGGACAGTTAGGAGGCAACAACATCAGATCGAATAGCACCGGCTAGGCAATGAGTAGATCAAATGACACTAGCACAAACAGATCGAACAGTCTAACTACCAATCTAGATCCCAAACAGAAATCGACCCACCATTTAATTTGAAGTCCTAAAGCTAAAAATCGAAACCCCCACAAAAACCCAAATTCAAAAAATGAAACCATCTGGTAAAAAGACGCATACCCATTAAGGAAAACACAAAACCAGTCTTAAATGAAGATGAAAGAGCCCCAAAAAAATACATAATATGCTGCAAAGATAAGGACTTTAGGGTTTTTTTCTCTTTCCCTTTTTTTTTTTTTTTTTTTTTTTGCTTTAGCAAAAGAGCCCAACAGTAACCACATAAAGCTCACGCAGAGAAAAGGTGAAGGAGAAGATTTCAAAGTTACAGCAGCGGCAACTAAAGTCTCGAGAAAAGAAGAACCGAACCTTTAGGGCATTATTAGATTGAAAGTAACCAAGATATGAACGGATGAATCTAGAGCACCATTGCAGATCGCAAAACGTTGAAAAACTAGGGCATGATTGGCGCATGAAATGGTATACTAATTTCAAAAAATATAAAAAGTTCTTATACATATAAAAGGTCAAATTTAGTGTGCCTTGATATACTAGAAATAAAATTAAAATGTTAACAAAATTGAAAAGGAAAAATTTTATAATTATATTTTTAAAATAATTACATTTTCGTAGTTTCATCTTTTTTCTTTAGGTTGTGTTTAGTTAATGAGAAAATCTTATTTTTTTTATGTTTAGTTGACGAAAATGGTGAGAAAAAAATTTTAAAAATTTTTTCAGCCCAATAACTTTTTTGACCAAAATTTTCTCAACTTAAAAGGTTAAAAAAATAAATTTTTTTTATTAAAAATTTTTTTTATATTAATTTAAAAAATAATTATTTATAACTCACTTTTATTAAAAATTTTTTATGTTAAATTAAATAATCATGAAAAACGATCCGATCCAACCTCCGAGCCCAACTCCATCCAAAGTCCAAAAGCAAAGGCGTGTGCGAATCAGTCAGGCCGTCCAGTTTGCTTACATAAGTTTCTTACACTTGCACATAAACGTTTTCGTTTTTTTTTTGTACGAAAGAAAATATAAAAATTGAGAGAGCAGCACAGCGTATGTGAGGTTACCGTACGCGCCAGCTTCTTCTTCCTACCCAACACGCAACCCTTGAATATCTCTCTTCTTCCCTTACTACGCTTTTTTCCTCTTCCTTCTTCTCGACCACCAAGCTTTGTTCTTCTGATCTTCAGTTCTACGCGTTCTTCGTAAGTCTCTTCTTCTTTTATTTATTTTCATTCATTTCGTTTCGCATCTTTATTTACTAATTTATTTAATTTTTTACAATTTACAAACTTCCCTTCTGTCCTTTGTTTACACCTAAATTATTCGATCAGATTAACATTGCTGGCTTTGTTCAATTTCCCCTTCCATACAATCCTTCTCCTTGTTTGATTTTGCCCTAATTTTTTGCACCAATTTGAATACGTAGACTTTTGCTTGTTTCTGATCTTTCAATATTTCTCTTTGATCCAGTGAAGAATATTCCGCTTTGCGCGTGTCCCGTTCTCTTCTCCAAGTAGTAAATTGATGCCTGCAACAACATAGCTCGATTTGTTCGAAACACAGACCCAACTCTTAAAAAATAAAAATAACCCAAATAAACAAGAACCCTAATTGTCGATCTTGCAAGATATGGAAGTGAAGCTATGGAACGACAAGCGCGAGAGGGATCTGTACGACAACTTCGCCGACCTCTACGCCATCATCAAAGCCACAGAAAAACTCGAGAAAGCGTACGTTCGAGACATTATCTCCTCCTCCGAATACGAACCCGAATGCCTCAAACTCATCGCTCAATTCAAAACCCTAGCTTCCACTCTCAAAGACACGGTTCCCAGCATCGAACGCTTCGTCGACACTTACAAAATGGATTGCCCTGCCGCCCTTAACCGCCTCGTCACCTCCGGCGTTCCGGCCACTGTTGAACACCGTGCTGCTGCTGCGGCGTCTGCCAGCACATCTGCTGCGACGGTAGCCGAGTGTGTTCAGCATTTCATCACGGCAATGGATACTTTGAAGCTGAACATGATTGCTGTTGATCAGGTTCATCCTGTGCTTGCTGATTTGTTGGCTTCTTTGAATAAGCTTAGTATATTGCCGATGGAATTTGAGGGTCGTGTGAAGATGAAGGAGTGGATTGCGAGGTTGTCCAAGATGGGAGCAGCTGATGAGTTGACTGAGCAGCAGGCAAGGCAGCTTCATTTTGATCTAGAGTCATCATATAACTTGTTCATGGCAGCATTGCCCAATGCAGGTTCTTGATTTTGTGGTAAGCTGTTTTTCTTTTTTCTTCTTTTTTTTTTTTTTTTGGTTATATATACAGAGTAAGTGAGTAATGAATTGGGGTTGTTCTTGGTTTTGGGTTTGAGGTTTGTGGCATTGTATTGTCGTTGATGGAAGAACCTTTAAGAAATTGATTACTGTTTTATAAGAAGCTCTGAATTATAAGGATATGATGTCTGTGTGATATATCTCTATGTCAATGTTTTTGTTCATAATTAAGAATTCATTTTGTGTACTAGTTCTGGTGGTCAATAAGTTTTCTTTTTAGTGCATCAAATCATACCCCCCCCCCCCCTTAAGGGTGTCCATATACTTTTGAAGTTTTCATTTCTTGGTGGTAAATTATGTTTGGTACTTATATGATTCCAACCATCTTCGGCTCCAAGTTGGCTTTTACTTTTAAAAGGCTCAAATGTTAATGAAGGAAATTTCCTCATTTGGATTTCATCTGATTCTTTGTCTTATATAAGTATATTATTTCGGCCCATTGTACCTGATAATTACAACCTAAAAAAAAGTATGGAGGCTAATAAATATGTTGCACGTATTTGACTATGTCCTCTAATTAGAAACAAAACTATAATCATTGCAAAAAATATGCCAAAGTACTTTGCTTATCAACCTTGAACTTCTAAGAGATGTTTATTTTTTTAAAAAAGTTTCAATTAATTAAGTGTCTGTCTCTTCTACAAAAGAGAACTTTGTACAGACGATGATAATTGATCACATAAAGATTTGGTTAGATTTCAGGTTCTAGGTGCCCTTTTCTTGAGTTCAATGTGGTGCTGAATAATTTTCTATCCATCATACTCGTATTTCTGAAAAGGTTAATGCTTTCCAGTTTTGGTACTATTGATCATAACTTGATGTACATTGTTGAGCCCTTATTTGATAGATATACATGCAATTTTCTCTACGCTTGAGGATGCTTTAATATTTGTTTGGTAGATAAGTTTTGGTAGTGGTATTTTTTTTTATTTTTTGTGCCCTCATCTTATACTACCTTTAAATATATCTTTAAATATATGAACAAGTCTTGATCTTTAAATATATCTTTTACTGTGATAGGTGTATGATATGTTGGTCTTTTTTCTGAAAAATTATATATGTGAGCTCTAGGTTTAAATCTTTTAGCCAAAGTAACTTCGTTAACTTCTCTTACCTATTGATGGAATCCTGTTTGTTGAAGCCAATAGTTTGACTTGCGTTTGCTGTTGCAAAAGAAACCAATTTAAGAAATGGACCAAGTGGTTCTTCATGTGATATCATAGCCTTTGTTTCACAATAGGTCTTAAGATTTAAGTCGTTTCATTGATATTTGCATGTTTCTCAATGGCATTGTTACTTCTCTTCTTCTTATATCTCTTTGCTAGCTCTTCACAAGCAAGATGGAGCTGTATGTGATGGGGAAATTTGATAAACGCTTGATGTGCATGCATTTTTGGGTTTTTATCTAAGAACTATAGCTTTTGAGTAAAATTTCTATCAAATTCAAAATCATCTATCTGCATGCCTAAGGTGAAAATGAGGTGAAGAATTTTCTTTGTTCAAGGCCCACTTCTTATGTATATCCTTTGGAGCCTTTTTCATTGTTTCCTATATCGTTCTTTGTGAGCCTCCATCTGTGACCTTTTTGAGGATAAATTTTCTTCACTGTTAACTCCTTGATGTTTCCAAAGATCTAGAGGCACATCAGTCTTCCTTTTTTCTTTCTTAACGTTGATTTGATTTACTTATTAAATCAGAGTTTCCTTTGCATTCTTTTGAAAATTGAGGATTAGAGCCATCGAGTCATTGGGGTGTTGGTTACTTTATTAGATCAAAGTTATCAATTCTCCAGTTGAACAAGACAACCCTCATGGGCCAAGCACGTATGATCGCATAAGAACATAGTTACGACGCTCAATGGCTGTTCTCCCAAATTCGTTTGAAAAGTTGGTTCAGTGAAGCCTACAATCTTCAACATACAGCTTGCATCAATGAAATCACAATCTCAATTATATAATAACTGGGACTGAGATAATGGAGAATCCGCGCTCATCAACTAAACAAAAAATGATAAAGGAAAGGCCTGGCTTGGTCTCTCATATTATCATACATTTCTGTCCAAGAATTCCCATAACATGGCGCTGATCAGCTCTAGATGTTAAGACAGCAGCTTGAGCTCCAAGAGGGGCTTGTTCCAGTTTTTAAAGATTATACTCTGGAAAAAGAAAGATTACCGAAATTTTTATTTTGGTTGTTTCCCTGTTTTCCAATTTTCAACAAATAAGAAAATTTGAATAGAAAACTGTTTTTGAAGCGTGTTCCTTTCCATATTGAACTTCGTGAGAAAATTGTCTCAAAGATGTCAAGTTTCTGATAAATTTTGACAGTCGCAAGTCTTTTCGCTTGCATTGCCTATAGCTTTGTCCTAATAAACTGTATCCTTTTTCAATTTGATTTAATAAGTAGATCAAATCAAGTTAAGAGTTTTTATCCAGAAAAAGGGAGACCAATTTACCTCTAGATATTTAGAAACATTAAGGACAAGACCTGCAAAACTAACTATTCAATTTTGGGTTGGGAAAGACCTCATTACATTTGTCCTACCAAAAAAAAAAAAAAAAGTTTACAAGAGACCTCTTCCTTTAAGGAAACTTGGACATGTCTAATCAGCGTGATTTACAATATACTAAAGTAGTTTCTACGATGTGTCACCCTTTAGCCTTGAAGATGAATATATATGTTTCTGAATTCCTAAAAGGAATATATAAATATATTATCTTCTAAAAGCTTGTATGGGGCTCTCCTCTGCTTTAGCACTTCTCTTTCCATTCTCGTGTATTTTATATATATCTAGGACATTGACATAGTCTTAAGACTTGAAAGTATTGGTATAACAAGCACAACAATGACTCCTGCACCAACTGCTATGGCAATGCAAGTCCACTTCCTTGAGCTTTTCTGGTATTCTCTGGCCACATGTAGCTGCTCAGTTCCTCTTCTAACAAAAGAATTGGCATGAGCTACATGGCTTTCTATATCATTCAGCTGCTGACCTTGAGCCTCTACCAGTGCAGCCATGTCCAAGAACACCTGGTGCAGCTCAATCAGGTTCTTCTCTATCTCCTTAACTGCATCATGTCGTTCTTGAATCTCTGATATGGTATCCATAATTTGGCCTCTACCCTGTTCCTGAATTGCCTTTTGCAGGAAATTCTCACTTTCCCCACTTGATATTAAGGTCTCAATTGTCTGTTCATCAGCTTTCTCACCTGTTATTGTGAAGTACCTGCGCTCGACTGTTTCCTTGTATTCTGCTGTCATCTTTGCCCTCAGTGCCTGGAAGTCGTCCATCATATCCTTGAGCTTCTTGCCCAGTCCCCCAACAACCGATGTCCTTGTTCTATCGGCCGAGGAACCTGGACCACACCCAGGAATATTCCGGTGAGCGGCATTGGAGCGTTCAAGCGCCTCTAGCTTCCCCTTGATTACTTTCACCTTCTTCAATACCTGTTCCACATCGGTGTCCATTCGGGTTCGGAGCTCCTTCATTGTCTTGGCATTGTGAACAGTTTTGCTCTCTTCATTTTGCTCTTGCAACTTTTTATAAAGCTTGTCGACACCCCTTAAGTCATCCTTAACATTCTCAACATCTTCGAAGAATCTGTCGAGGTTTACACTTTCCTTGCCAGCCTCCCCACCGGCCTCTATGTCATCAATGTAGACCTGATGCTTCAGGTCAGTGTACTTCTTAAATGAGCCTGAGAAAAGATCATTCATCTTGAATCTTGATCTTGATTTGCTCTTCTTCTATGAAGTTCTAAAGTTGCTTTTTCTCTTGTTTTTCAAATGTTTATTTTTATTGGTAAAACTCAAAAACAAGACCCTCCTTAATCCTTACACCCTTTTTATATATATAAGAAAGAAGATTCACCCCCAGTCTTTTTTTTTTTTTTTTAAATTTCTTTTTTCCTGAAGGGAGGATGAGGATGAGGATGAGGACTGGGAAAAGTCTATGCAATTGCAAATTTTTGTTCAATGAAGTTGGTGTTGTAATTTGTAAAAGGAAAAGGTTCATGTTTGTTGTGAAGAATGAATTATCAGAGGTTTGCAGTTGCGAAGAAATTCAGACCAATCAAACTAGTATCTAAAATAGGAATTGGGAAATGAAATGGGTTTATGCCACGTGGTGTTCATTGCTTGAATTAATGGAGGGATTTTGGTTTGACTTGGTCAACCAGTTTAACTAAGTTAGGGATAATAGTGAATGGTTGATATCTTTACTAGATATAAAATCAAATACCACATAAGATAAATAAATATTGAGTTAGGCTAAACCTCTACGATATAATTATTAAAAAACAAAATTATCTAAAATGACTGTTTATTTTCAAAAAAATTTAGTTTTCGATCATTTTATTGTTGATTCAACAAATTCATTTTGGCATTTTGATACAAAAGTTTTTTTAAAAAAATTCTGTTTATTTAATGAATTTTAATTAAATAAAATTTTAAAAAGTAATTTTTAAAAAAAATTAAACATTTTCCACTTCATTAAATATATATCTTTTAAGTGGAAGCATGAAGGGGTTACAGGTGCAGGGCAATTGGTTAGGTCACTTTCTTCGTCAATCAAGAGGTTATATAATCTTGCCTTTATAAGAATGAAAAAGAGAAGCACGGAGAACTTAAAAAAATAATAATAATACTTGTTAATTATTAAATAATATGTTATATAATGTAGAAGAAAAATTCTTTGATAATGGGATTCTTGAAAGTTTGTCTAGAATTTTGACCTTAATAAATATGAGCTTATAAAGTTCATCCAACATTTCTAAATTATTATTATCAATTATATACTTTTCTTTCATTAATTAGTTGAAGATAGGTACCCTTAGTTTTCTCCTTCTGTTACTTGGATAGACACACACCCATATATGTTATTTATTTATTTATAAATTTCAAATCTTGAGGCAGTCTTCAAAGAATTTCATCATTTAAGGAACTTAGTTTTCTACATCACATATATTTTTATTACCTATTAAACATTTTCTTGGACGAGTTGAATTTAGATGCCCTTAATTGTCATCCTCTTTTTTCATATGAAAAAAAAACCAATTAGCAGTCCTTTTCATAGTGTATCTTAAATATATTAAAAAAAAAAAAACTGTTACTACAATCACTTGTTATATTGAAAATTTATGTGTGTGAGGGTACAATGACAATTTTTGATAGCTAGGACTTGATTTATCATTAAAAACGCTACAATAAAACCATCATTGTGAAGAAGGTAAAGAGTATTCAACATAAAGCGACCTTTTATTCGTTTGTTTCATCGTGGCACACTCCTCCAGATTGATATGAACTACTTGGTCGGTCCACTGGCTTGGGGCATCGGCTAAAACAGATTGATTTGTTGGAGCCTCCGATGCTACTTTTCAGGGACAAGAAAGAGGACTGATCAAGCCAGTGTAATATTTTAAAAAAAATAGAAATAAGAATAAAAAAAATTTTGTCAACCAAAAAAATAAAATATTTACTTCCATATACTAGCACATAAAAATGAATTGACCCACTTAATAATTAATTAATTAATAATAACTAACCTATTAAATATATAGGATCGTTTAATAGAGATTAAAGACAAAAATATGGCATGTAAATTAACATAAAATTTATAAATTGAAGTAAATCTAAATCAACAATCTTTAAGCATGTACAAAAGTGACAAAAAAAAACAAAAGAAGACAAAAGGAAATCAATACCTTTGACATTCCCACAATCTATCCTATACATAACAATAAGCTCGAGTGTGAGGTACTCAACATCCAATGTTTGTACATTGTATCCACAACTCCTTCGTGGGCTCTGTAATAATAAATGACATTTTTGTCAACGAGAGTATCTTGTCTATTAATATGTATAATCTTGGTGTTCAGACCTCTTGTGAATCTTGAGGCCAACCTAATTGACATCGCAACCTAATGAGCTATTTTCATGAACAGACTTGTCGAATTACAATTAAGTCTTTCTCATTTAGAAACTAAATTGATGTAAAAAGGATAATTCATTCAACAACTGAAATAGCATATTTATTATTGAGAGTATATCAATCTGTTAGATGTATCCGAGTTACAAAATATAGTAGTTTGATAGAGAAGATGAACTATAACAATGGAGGTGCAACAAAAAGAGCAAATGTAGCGGAGCTTAAGTAAGAATATTCATTGACAAACTTTCTCCCTTGTCCAGACTAGATGTTCTTTACAACAAAAAAAAAAAAAAAAAAAAAAAAAGTAAATAGTGAGCCTAATATAATGTGGCTCAGTCAATAGTAGCTTACATTAATAATAAATATATCCAAAACAAGTATGTGCCTAGATAATAGTGCCAAACAACCTAGTTCAGCAGCCATAATAATATATTATAATTAAGATTAAATAAAAAAGCATGCAATCTATCATATATCATAAGTATAATCTAATAGTATTATCATGTTACAATCATAGCCAATCATGCTCAATGAACCTAAGACATCTTGAAAGTTTAAGTCTTAAGCCAGCAAATCCAATGTAGCATTACAAATCTAGAGCTAAATAATATGCTCAATAACTCTAGGTCATCCAAGTTTGGGATATAAGCTAATAGACCCAATCCAACCTTACGAATCTAAAGCTTAATATTTGTTCATGAGTCCGATCAAAACCTTGCAAACTTGGAAAATTCCCTCAATGCAATAGCATGATTTTCTATAAATAGTTCCAAAATCATTATTTTATGTAATTTCAACATAACATAGTGCAATTTAACACAAATTTAATGTAGAAAATATAAATAAAATGCAAGAATTACTCACAATGGATTAAAGTTCAAGAATTCCCATAAATTCAATAATTATTTTGAGAAATATCATCAAAATCTCAATATTTTTGCCATTTTCTAAGTATTCTATGATTAAACACTACTTTTTGTAATCAAAATTATTACAGAACCCTTTATTTTAGTTCTCTTAGTATTTATCAATGACTTACAAGGACCGAAATTACATAAAATCATAATTTTTTACAAAAAATAACATGTATTATGCTATTATAACTCTATTTTCTCGGTTAAAATCATCATATTCTCCATTCTTTTGAATTATTTGAGAATGTTTGTTTAATATTTAAGGTTAGAAGTGCAAAAAATCACAAATATTTGCATGAAATTACAATATTTTTCTTAGGCCAAAGGCGTAAAATTATAGTTTAGGCATAATTTTGGAGCATGTTTTTCACCACTTTTTTCTCATATTTTAGACTCATTCTTCTTATGAATCATAAGTCCACATATCTTCAATTAAAATTCCTCGTAGAAAATTATCCTAGTATCGTTAAAATCATTCCCAAAAAAGCCAAGATGAAATAATTTCAAATTAATTTATACATGTGTTATCTAAGCAACTAATCTAGTTTAAAATATTTATTCTCCCTTGTCAAAGATTTGTTCCTTAATCTCTTCACTTCTTGTTTTTAAATGCCTCTGGCCCGTTTGGTGCACATGATAAGATTGGATTATTTTGTTGAGATATAAGGGATAACTCAATCCTATAAAAAAAATGGTAAATTTGAATTATCTCACTAATATATGATAATAAGTAGGCCTAAATAATTTTTTGTTTTATTCTATACAGTCCTAAATATTAAATTAAAATATTTTTTTTATCTTATTCTATTTTTTATCTCATATATCAAACATGGACCTTATTCTCAATTTCTCCCTACCAACCTCACTAAATATATTAAGGGCATCTCTAATGTGGGTATGGTAGAGTGCCACCTCAGTGCTATAATACGCGTTGAACATTGAGTGCTCGATACAGTTTGAGTACTCAATGTCCTTTTTTCTTTAATTTTTTTAATAGTTTGAGTATTCAACGTCCTTTTAAAAAAAAAAAAAAAAGCTGTCGTGACATCCGTAAGATTATAGGAGATGCCGTAAGAACACGCTGTTGGAACCACTGATGGATTTGCATGGAGATTTTGTGACCAGGACTCTCCATTTGACATGTGTCAACAGCTTGTAACACGGGTTGCTATCTCCTGCTTCAAATGGTGTTCTTAGTCGCCACGTGATGTTGAGTTGTCTCCTCAAAGTAGTGTAAACTGTTCTTCTTTCTTTGGGAAAATGACAATCATGCAACCGTAGCCTGCCTAGGTAAGCTGCGTGATGGGGATGCATCTTTTTTTTTTTTTTCAAAATTTTCACTTTGCTTCTTGTTTTTCTTAATTTTCAAGTATTCCAAAAGTTAAAAAATTTACAAATATTTGTTTCATAAATTTATGCATTTTTTCCAAAAGTCTCAAAATTTTGTATTTTTCTCAACAATTTGTGCATTTTCTTCCAAAATCAAATAATTTTTTAAAAACTCATATTTTTTTTCTAAAAATCTTTTTTTTGTGTATTTCATGTATCATTTTTTGAAAATTTATATCTATATAATATTTTACAAAAATTTTCAAAATAGGATAACAGGGACATTACACCTAGACTATCAATAGTATTTATTTATTTATTTATTTAATTTTTTTTTATAGAGTTTGGCAATCGAATGGATCTGCTTCTATTATGTAAATATTAATTATGGTTTTCATTATTTGAAACCACAAATAGTACGAACATATCTTTTGCATGTGTTTAGCTTCATGAACAAAACCCAAAGCTCTCATTTTTGTTCACTAGTAGCTCAAATAAGCTTTGAATGAGTCCATCGCAAAGTTGATGCAAATAAACAAAAGTTTTTCTATGCCTCTACCTTGTCTAATTGGTGAATGAAAAAAAAAAAAAAAAAATTGGCGGTGTTATACAATATTTGAATGCCATCATGTTATCTGATTCATTATTACAAAAAATTTTGTAACTACTGCATTAATAATGAATTTAATTAATTTTGTAATAATTAATAAAATTAATTGTTATAATAATCAGTTCATGCAAATAAGAAAATCTCTTCCCATCTCTCTGTCTATTTCCCTTAATAAGCATGTCTAATGAGGATATATATATATATATATATATATATATATATATATATATAGGTATTCTCTCTTTTTTTTTTCAACTTTAAATATGCTCCTGAAATAGAAATAATAAAAAAAAAAGATTTAAAATCTTGTTAAGAAACAAAAAAAATCATAAAAAAATTATATGTTGACATAAATGTCATCTTCTAAGTAAATTTTAAAAAAAATACTTGTAAGCACATAAAGTGTGTTATAATACTTAACCAGGTGGATAAAGCAACCTACTTTAGATTTTGAGAATATAAATCAAAAAATTATACATTGAATAAGTTATTTTCTTTTGACTTGATTATAATTAAAGCTTAGGCATGAAAAAAAATTACTTAAAAAGTCAAATTTTATTTAAATTAATTGAAAAGAAAATAAAACAAAGAAATAAAGATAAACAATAGAATAAATTAAAATGAAAAAAATATAAATATAAATATAAATATAAATATATATATATATATATATGATCATGAATAACAAAATTATGATTAACATAATCATGAGTGCAAATATGTACAATAAACGCTATAAGGCATAAAAAATAATATGATCGTCCTTACCATGTATATAAATATAAATTTCAGTGGATTAAAAAAATAAATATAGCAGAGGCCATGAAAGGCAATAGTGGCTGAACAACAAAACTAAAGCGATGGTCACGGGAAAATAGAGATCATGATCATTATGAACGAAAACTAAATATAACAAATGTCATACCATGAAATAACAAGTAAAATCATAATTAAAACTATGAAAAACGCCATAACTTGAATTATTATGAGAAGCATGATGGTTGCAATTATTATGATTCTAGCTGTCGAGACCCCTTCCCTAGGCCGAAGGGCGACCCGACCGGCACGGCGGCTCAACGAACTGACTCATCGAGTCGAGTCTTCCCAGCCGCCGTTAAGCCTTCCCAACCTCGACATCCATGCCACATCAGAGTAATTTAAAACATCTATTTAATTTAAGTGCAAAAATAACGATACATTACATGTTATCATGTTCCAAAAGTACAGTTTGACCATTAAACAGTTTCAGACATACAAAATATGACCAACCTCAGATAGAAACAAAAAGAAAACAGAGGACTACTCCGGGACTAGGCTATCACCACGCCTTTCCCTCTATCAGCTACTGAGGAACCTGAAAT
>JAJIYU010009413.1:0-17062 GCA_030144865.1 Tinospora cordifolia | reverse complement strand
AATAACCATGCATAATTCTAGATATTCAAACAATGCAAACATCACATATTCAGCATTAAAATTCAAATAATACTAGAGAGTAGAGTAATCACTTCCACCTCAGTAGTATTTATCTGAATCTTTGCAGTATTATCTCAACTTGTTTTGAGGCTTTGACCAACAGTTTTCAGGATCTACGTTTCAAAAATGTGATTTAATCGATGTCCATGAACAGTACCATATATATGAACAATGCCAAATAGTAATACTGAACAATACCGTATATATGTACAGTAAACTACGTATGCGTACTGAAATGAACAACGACATCTCCCAACTTACATAAAGACTAAAGTAGAGTAATTATACCTGCTTTGATCAGAAACACCCTCCAATTATTTCAAAAGAGGCACCCAACAGTAGATCTTCATTACTGTTATGCAAAAACTGAGGTTTTCCCCTTCCTACTACTATATTTGTTGTCTAAAACAGCTAAAGAACAAGAGAAGGGAAAAGAGTAAGCAAAGAACTTATTTCTTTCTTGTTGGAATGAATTTTCAGAATGGGGGTGGGGGGGGGGAGAGGTTTATATGGATTTTTATGTCCGAAAAAGACGAAACTGTGTAGTTGTAAATAGTTGTTACTGTGGCTCCAGTACCTGTTACTGTAGCTACAGTAACTTGCCGAAAGTTATTTTGTTTGCCGACAAAATAATGACCGTATTTGTGTATAGTAACCGTATATTTGAATAGTAACAATAAATTAAAATTTTTTTTTTCGAATTCCGAGTATTACATTACTGAAATTTGTGGGTATTACGCGTCCTTAGTCTCAGCGGACCACAATTTGTCCACTCTTAATTTGGTTTTTTTTTTTTGCACCTTATTATTCTCCTCTTTTTAATTTCTCTTTATCTACACTTTTTTTTTTATTTTTTTTGTTTTAATTAAATTTTTTTTTCCTTATGGAAGATTGATGAGTTTGTGCAAGAAGTAGCTATAATTTTTTTTCCTGATTTTTTGTTTTAAAATTTTTTAAAGTTATCTTTTATTGCATTAAACCTCAAATTATTTTCATTTTTAATTTTCTTCTACTTAATTTAATTCTATCAAAATTTTTAACAATAGTCCTATTTTAACTTAAATAAGAAACCTATGTACGGTTGATTTTTTTTATGGAAATTTTATTTTTTCATGTTTAATTAGTAAAATGGTTAAAAATAATTATAAAAATTTCTTCAAAATCCACTTATTTTCTCAACAAAATTTATTCAACTGAAGGGTAAAAAATAAAAATTTTAATAAAACTATTTTATATACAAATTTAAAGAATAATTACTTATAATTAATTTTTATCAATTTTTTTTAGACAATTGAAGAAATGTTTACAATTTTCTTTTTTCTACAAATGGTTTCATGAGCGCATAATATTGGGAGACAAATTAACAGGTCAGTTTACGGAAAAAAAAAAAAAATCCATCGAATTGACACCACGGCGCGAACGATAAAGGCAACTTCTTCGCAACCGTCGCCAGAGTAAGAAACTCGAGGATCCAACGGGCTACATTGCATCCACCGGGTTAAACTAAAAACTAGGGTTTCCCTCCTATCCCTCGTTCTTACACTTACGCTAACAATTGTAAGCCTCGCGGCTCCAGCACAGACGTCGCGGAGCAGTAATTTCGGGCTGCTCTCCTCCTCCTATTCTTCTTCTTCCTCCTTCCCTTCGTGGCGTCTCGCTTTTCTATCCACCTGTCCTCTCCTCCGATAATACCTCTCACTCAACTTCCCTCTCCTCTATCGTATCTACTGTTTGATTCGTATCGGACAATTTGATCAACTTCTCTTGTCATTTCCTAGAGTTTTTGTAAGACTGTTTCTTTGCTGTGTATTTTTATTTGGTTCTTCCGATTTCAATAATAGGAGGAGAGGGAAGGAAAAAGAAAAAAAACCCTAAAAAAAATTAAAAGAAGAGAAAAGAAAAAGAAGGTTAGATCGATCAATTTGGGTTTGTTGTTGAGATGGCGCAGGTTCAGGTTCAGCCACAGGCTCCAGCTATGTCGGGTCCAAATGGAGGGGCTGCTAACGCCGGTGCGAGCCCATTTTTGACGACGTCGCTGTACGTGGGAGACCTTGAAGTGAACGTGACGGACTCGCAGCTCTACGATTTGTTCAGCCAGCTCGGTCAAGTTGTGTCTGTGCGGGTCTGTAGGGATGTCAGCACGCGCCGATCGCTTGGTTATGCTTATGTTAACTATAGCAACCCACAAGATGGTTAGTGTGTATCTCTCTCTCTCTCTCTCTCTCTACGTGTGTATGTGTATGTGTTTAATCTTATTTTTTTTACTAATTTCTCAAGAATGTTAAGTCAGGCCTAATTATTTTGTTTTGGCTGAAGTATTTGGTATGGTGTGTTTGAAGAATTCTTTATTTTTATTTTTATTTTTTTGAATGTTATGAATTTCTTGAGTTTGATTTGGATTATATAGATTACTAACAATGGCCTGTGTGCTGCTTAGTTGGAGAATAATGGCCGTTTGAAATTCCTTTCTATTAGTGAATTTGTCAAGTTTGTGTTAGTTACCTCCCTTGTTCAAGACTCGTTAGTAGCCCAAATTGCTTGTTTAATTAAATGTTGTGCTTCTTTATTTGTTGTTATACTTCAAATAACTGGAATTCTATATTTGGTGTTATACTTCAAATAACTGGAATTCTGTGAGAGAGCTGTGGCTTCATGCTGCGGTGGAGGATCTCTTATATGTTTTCCATGGTTGTGGAAATATTATTTCTTTTATTTCTCATTTTTTTCATGTTTGTATTTATTTTTTGTAGACAATGTATCGTTTCATTTGATTTAACCAGTCATGTGCCCCCATCCGTCTACCGATAAGGCCAGGACTCTGGATCCCCCCTTGCGTGTAAGATGGATCCGCACACTACGGGACCTTGGAGAAGCTCATGGAAGAGGGTTGGGAGTTGAACCCATGAGCTCCTTGGTCATGACCCCTTCCCCGATGACCTTCTAATATCTTATTGAGCATCTGTCGATTCTTTGTTGGGAATGTTGTTAAGTGTTTCATCTATCAGTATATTAAATTTCTTGTTTGAATTTTCCTTAGTATCTGATCATGTTCTTTTCTTTGATTGACTGGAATGATAATGGCTGAGTTTTTCATAAAAGGAGATTTTGTGCTTTAGCTTATTAATTTCCTTCTTTTTTAAATGGTAAAAGTGAATGCTGATGAAAATGTTAAAAGTATTAGAGATCTCCCTTGATGGTAGAAGCGCATGCAGCAGAACTATGTAATTAGGAAAAGCTTTTGTTGCATAGAGATTTGAGTAAGAGATCTATTTCTTTATGCCTTTTGTGGGGTTGTAACAATTAATTGCATTCTGAAATCAAGGAAGCTGGAAACAAACTAAAGAAACCATTTAGTTCAATTTCTTGCTATTTATGTTGAAGAGGCGACCCTTCTAAGCATATGCAAGTCTTGATCATTTAGATCCTACTGAACAGATATTCTGTTATGAGGCAATTTGTGTGGGCATAAGTTGTAAGATTTGTGAAATAGTTAAATATTTGTTTGCAATATTGTAATATCTTGAGACTTCAATGTGCGATTGACATTAGTTTACAGCAGTGTTGTCAAGGCGGTAAGGCGGTTTAAGACGGTAAGTCTCAATAAGGCGAGGCGGGCCCTAAGCGAGGACTAGGCGGCGCCTAGGCGGTCCTTAAAATAATTATTTAAAGATCCCTGAAGAATTATTTATTTATTTATTGGTCTCTTACCCAATATATATATATATACCTAAAAAATTGTTTAATACTTTTTTATAATTTTATTTATTTACATTTTACATTTAATTAATTAATGATATATAAATTATAAAATTATAAATAATGACATATTAGATAATACATATGATAAAATCATGATCATCATAAGTTCATATACTTCATATTCATAACATTCAAAAAAGAAAAGCTAATTTTGCGTGCACGAGTGAGGGTGAGAGAGAGAGAGAGTGAGATACCTAAAGAGATAGAAGAGAGGCATAAATAGATAGAGACAGAAAAGAGACCTAGATAGAGAGAGAGAGAAAAGAGAAATGTAGAAAGATAGAGAGGAAGAGAGAAGAGAAATGTAGAAAGATAGAGAGGAAGAGAGTAGAGAGAGAGAGGGAGGGACGTAGAAAGACAGAGAGGGAGAGATGCAAAAAGAGAGAGAGACATAGCAAAGAGAGCTGGAGAGACGCAGAAAGAGAAAGGAAGAGACACGCACAGTGAGATGGAGAGAGTCATTGGAGTCGCTCACTGAAAAAGACGTTGGAGTTGCTTGTCGGAGTGTCGGAGATGATCGCCATAATCTCAGAGATGATTGTCGAAGTTGGTTCGAGTCGTTTGACTTTGAGAGGTTTGAGAACGAAATTATTAAATTTAGGTTAAAATTAAAAAATAATTAATTAATTAAAGTCCTATTTTTTTAAATTTATAGAGAAGCCCTCCTAGCGCCTAGGCGGTGTCCCAGGCATTGAGAGGGCCTGGACGCCTAGGCGGTGCCTAGGCGAGGCCTAGGCAACGCCTTGACAACACTGGTTTACAGCTGCTATGTTCGGTTATATCTTGACTTCCTGAACCCACTTGCTCTTTTTGTCAAATAAAAAGGGTAATGTAGTCATTTGCAGTAGTCATTAATACAGAGATGATGGTTGCAGCCTGGAAGGAGAATTTTTGCACAAGTGATGTTTGGGTGTTTTATTTTCTCCTTTCAGCTGTACGATTGCATGTTTGAATATGAAAACCGGTAATCCACATTGTAGGAGTGAGTCCATACATTCACAGTTCTTAGAAATACAACTCTTCAAAGAAGGGGCCTCATGCCTTTGGAACTTCTCTTTTTTGTTGCATCTAATCCAGCTAGAGTTCATAGGTAATGAAGACGTGGCGAACAAATTGGAAAGATAGATTTATTTCTTTTTTGGTGGTTTTCCTAGTCTATCTGCCGTCCTTAAGCTCAAGGTTTTGTTTGCTCTGTGATCGTGCTTATTGTTGCTTTTGCTTTCGGATCTATACTTGATGAACAGAGTGGACTCGTAATCTTCGAATCCTAGTTGTGACAAGAATGTTAGTAGGATCGGAAAGCCTTAACTCCTATACCCAAAAAGGAGAAAAAGCCTTACTTGCTTGTGGCCAGTTTTTTTTTTTTTTTTGGAGAAGAAACTATTATATTATAAAAAGAAGCTATGGAGCCTGATGAGGTATCAAGGTCCCACAGACAACAAAATTATAGACTATGCAAGATGTTTGCTCCTTGACATAGTCAGTCCCCAAAGTTGTATCCTTTTCCCATTTTAGTACAAGAAATCCAAGTAGGAAATAAGACATTAGATCGTTCCCAAACAACAATATCCGATCTAAACCTATCCAAAAAGAGTCTTTTATTCCTTTCTTTCCAAAATGTGTACCACATTGCAAAGATCATGGTCTTCTAATATTGCTGCAACCTTCTTTGAACTATGCTGTCTGGAATTCTAAAACAGATCATGAGGCATGGGAGGTTCAAAATCTGCATAGTGCTGAGTCCATATTCTCCAAAGCTGCTGGATCATCTTACATGGACCAAAAATTTGAGAGATGGTCTCCGAACTATCCCTATATAATAAACATATAGAGGGGTTAAGGGTATAATCAACATATCTCCTTTGGATGTTTTATGCTGTTTTAACTTATTTAGGCTAATTAACCAAGCTAACAATCTTGTTTTTGTTGGAACTTTTGTACTCCATATGAAGTCCACCGGAACTGTTTGTTGATTTGTCCTACTAGCACTGAGATGGTTCATAAAGGACCTAACTGAGAATTTTTTAGAATCTTCACTCATCCACATTGGCCGGTCTTCACTATTGTCTTCCTCTTGATGAAAATTTTGCAGCATGTCTATTAGCTCACTAATTTCTTGAACACTTCCTTCTCTTATGTTTTTGCTTATGTGAAGGTTCCACCCCCCAAAACTTCTATTATCTGCAGTGCTTCTAGATCTAAAATTATCTATTGATCCTTCCTCCATATCAGAAAGTTTGAAAACATTTGGAAATTTCTGTTTTAGGATTTCTGAACAGCACCATTTCTCCCCCCAAAAGTCCACTTTGTCGCCTCTCCTTATTTTCCAAACGATGTTCTCCTTTACCTTGTCATAAATGCTAAAAATGTCCTTCCAAGGAGCCCTATGGCTGCTTCTTCTATTCAGGCCAACCCCTTTCCCAAACATTTTTGAGCCATGAATACTCTTGATTACTCTAGCCCACATAGCATCTGGCTTTTCATACATCCTTTACAACCATTTACCCGTCAAGGCAATGTTTCTTTTGATCATACCTCCCACTCGCAACCCTCCTTGCTGAATTTCTTTACACACCTGATCCCATTTCACTAAGTTTTGACTGTTATCCTCATCCACCTTCTTCCAAAGGAATTGCCTCATATGGTTCTCAATAAGTTTTGCCACTGTTTTCGGTATTTTAAAAATTGATAAGAAATAGGCAGGGAGGGCTTCTAAAATTGTCCTCAATAAGAGCAATCTTCCTCCTCTTGATAGAAAGCTCCTCTTTCACCCAGCAACCTTGCTCTTGATTTTTTGAATCATATGATTCCAAAACTCTATTCTATTGGGATTCCCTCCTAGAGGCATTCCCAAGTAATAAATAGGCCATTTTCTGGAAGATAGGCCTCCTTTTCCACTACCTCCTTCTCTATATTAATGCCTAACAGTTGGCTCTTCCTACCATTGATTTTCAGACCGGTTAGAAAGCTAAAGGCATGTAAGGAGTCCTTGACCACCTTGATCTCCTCCTTACTATTCTTCATGAAAATAATGCAATCATCTGTAAATAACAAGTAAGTAATCTGAAATTTGTCCTTTCCCACTCGCATGCCTTCCATTCTTCCAAGTTCCATTGCCTTGAAGAGGATTTTGGATAGAGTGTTTGCCACCAAGGTATAGAGGAAGGGTGATAGGGGATCTCCTTGACGAAGACCTCTATAACTATTAAATTTTCCTCTAGGTTTTTCATTTATGAAAACTGAGTAGTTAACTGTTTTCAAGCATCATTGGATTCATCTCCTCCACTTTTCTCCAAATCCTTTTTGTTTAAGAACAAAATCAAGGAAACTCCATCTCATAGAGTCGTAGGCTTTAGCAAAATTCACCTTCAACATCAAACCTTCCTTACCATTAATCCTATAATCCTCCACTGTTTCATTTGTAGTCAGAATTGCTTCTGTAATTTGCCTATTTTGAACAAAGACCATTTGATTTTCACTCAAATTTTGTGAAGACCTATTCTAAGTCTGTTAGTTAATGTCTTTGCAATAATTTTGTATATACTTGTGGTGAGGCTTATTGGCCTAAATTCCTCAACTTTCATAGCATTATGCTTTTTGGGGATAAGACAAATATACGTCTCGTTCACTTTCTATGGACTATGGCATCCCTATGGAATTCTTGGAGACAGTTAACAACATCTTGCTTCACCGTATCCTAGTTTTTTTGGAAAAAGGCCATTGTGAAGCCATCTGGTCTTGGGGCCTTACCTCGTTCACAGTTGAAGACTGAATTTCGTATTTCCTCTTCCTCAAATTTTCTTTCCAACCAACTTATGTCTTCTTCTGATACTGCCTGCCATTGCAGCCCTTCTATCCCCCATTTCCTATCAGACTTTTCTCTAAAAATATCTTCAAAGTATTCTAAGATAATACTTTGGATTTTGTCCCCTTTTTCCACCAGGTTACCTTCCTTGTCCTCCATCCTGCTGATAGTAGCCCTCGACTTTCTAAGAGATATAATTCTATGGAAATATTTGGAGTTGACATCCCCCTCTTTGGCCCATTTTATTTTTGCTCTTTGTTTGCTTTTCCTTTCCAATTTACAGTCTACTCTATGGATCTCCTCAATTGGCTTTTTCCTATCATCAAGAATCTCCTCTCTATCTTTAGTCTCCAGCTTCCTATCAGTCTTCCTCAGGGCTTCCATCAGCTCTATTCTTCTAGACATTTCCTCAGTCTCCTTTCCTTTATCCTATGACCGCAGGACTCCTTTCAGATTTTGAAGCTTCATCATTATTTTGTATCCTGCCCACCTTATGCTTCTGTTTGCATTCCATTCTTTCTTTATGATCTCTTGGAATTTTGGCTGATACAACCAAGAATTTTCAAATCTGAACCGGGTCGGACCCCATTTGACCTCCTCCGTATCCAAAACAATGGGCCAGTGATCAGAGGTTATCCTCTGCAGGCCCCAAACTCTTTGCTGATTGAAATTAATAGTCCATTTTGCATTGTGCAAGAATCTGTCTAGCTTGGACATGGCAGGATTCGACCTTCCAGTGCTCAAGGTATATTTCATGTTCTTTAAAACTGGTTCCTGCAGCTTCATATCATGGATCCAATTATCAAATTGGTTCATGTTGAAAGTGTTCTGGGTGCTTCTTTTTTCCTTAGCCTGTCTAATCATATTAACGTCTCTCTCGATACACCATGGACCTTGAATCATGGTTGAAATAGCAGCCAACTCAATAAGGCATTCTTCCCTACCCTCTTTGTCACATGGACCATAAACTGCCGTAAACCACCTCATCTTATCATCCTCTCCTTTGAATTGAATGGTCAGAGAGTGTGAGCCTTCCCACTTCTCATGAACTGTAAAGTTCCTAATGTCTCACATAATTAAAGTTCTCCATGCTGAACCGTTCGTTGGAATGGCAGCCCACCCCACAAACCTTCGCTTCCAAATCTCTGCAACCAGCTCATCTGTCATCTTGTTTCTCTTAGTCTCTTGAATAGTTATCAAGTCCGCTTGTGCTCTTGGATAGAGCCTTAAACAAACGATCCAAGATCCATGTTTGTCTATTATGATTCGGGAAATCATGGGGACCAGCAACCTAGTATGACCTACGTACCTTTGTTGGGATGGCTTGTGCATAAAAAGTGTTATGCATTTAGGTTTCTTTTAGTGGGAGGTCTGGAGCTGAAGTTTTGAACACCATATATATATTCTACGTAAATCATTTTTGTATATTGTAGGTAAGAAATTCATTATAATGATGTGTTTTGGGTACTAATGTGGAAAGATTCAATTACTTCCTTGCTTGACTTGCACCAATTCTTCAACCTGACATGGCTCAACCCAACTCAACTAAGCTTCTTTCTAACTGCATGGTGTCAGCTAAATGAATTGCTTGTTCAACTTTGCTTTATTGAGATCTAATACAACTAGCTGGATAGTGAAGTAAAACCAATGCTTTTCTGGTATGAAATGATTGCCTCTGACAGTTTCATTGCTGTGGGTGCAAATACAATTTAGCAAAACATGGTGTTGATCTTTATTGTTTGGATGTTGAAGAGGATACTCTCTGAATCCTGTCTTTTGATTTCTGTTCACAATTGATGACAGCGGCAAGGGCTTTGGACGTGCTGAACTTCACTCCACTGAATAACAAACCTATTAGGATAATGTATTCTCATCGGGACCCTAGTATGCGCAGAAGTGGAACTGCTAATATATTTATCAAGGTAATTGGGTTGTGTAACCTTATTGCTTTATCATTTTATTTTATTTTATTTTTTGTCGATACTACGCTATGTGAAAGTTGATTTTGTTGCCTTGGTTGATTTCTTTGTTATTTTTATTTTATTTTTTGCAGAATCTTGACAAGGCAATTGACAACAAGGCACTCCATGAAACATTTTCTGCATTCGGAAATATTCTTTCTTGCAAGATAGCAACAGATGCATCTGGCCAGTCTAAAGGCTATGGATTTGTCCAGTATGACAGTGAAGAGTCTGCTCAAAATGCTATTGAGAAGCTGAATGGCATGCTTCTTAATGACAAGCCAGTTTTTGTTGGACCCTTTGTTCGTAAGCAGGAGAGAGATAGTACTGATAGCAAAGTTAAATTCAACAACGTGTTTGTAAAAAATCTGTCTGAGTCAACAACTGAAGATGATTTAAAAAAGATTTTTGGTGAATATGGAGACATTACTAGTGTTGTAGTAATGAGGGATGGAGAAGGAAAATCAAAGTGTTTTGGATTTGTCAATTTTGAAAATGCAGATGATGCTGCTAAAGCTGTTGAGGCTCTTAATGGAAAAGAATTTGATGACAAGGAATGGTATGTTGGAAAAGCACAGAAAAAATCTGAAAGAGAAGTTGAACTGAAAGAGCGGTTTCAGACAATGAAGGAGACTACTGATAAATTCCAAGGAGTGAACTTATATGTGAAAAACTTGGATGATAGTATCGGAGATGATAAACTAAGGGAGTTGTTCTCTGAGTATGGTACTATTACATCATGCAAGGTCTATAGGCATTCTTTGTTGATTAGGATAATGTATTTATTCACATAATGAACTCATTTCATGTTAGAGGATTGGTTTTGACTCTTGAATTCTTTTACTCTGGTGTTTACAGGTTATGAGAGACCCCAATGGTGTGAGTAGAGGATCAGGATTCGTTGCTTTCTCCACTTCTGAAGAAGCATCTCGAGCAGTAAGTTGATTCTTTTGGGTGTCCATCTGTTAGTTTTCTTGTTAGCTGATGATTTTATGCCTATCTACACTTACAGCTCGCAGAGATGAATGGAAAGATGGTTGTTAGCAAGCCTCTTTATGTTGCACTTGCACAAAAGAAAGAAGATAGACGAGCAAAGTTGCAGGTAAGCTTTTGAAAATTATATTTTTGGTCTGACTTGAACGATAAAATACATGAGGTGGAAATGGTTTGGCAGTTTTATATGAATGTTTTGCGATGTCAAACCATTATATGCTTTATGAAAGTAGGAGGCAGCACTAATTGTTAAATTGGTGATGCATATTTTACTGATCCTTTCTCTTATGCACTAAGATATTGAAGTTTTGTTGTGGTGACTCAGTAGAAGAGTCCGAAGGCTGATTTAGGTTACATTTGGTGGATGAGCTACAACACAACATTATTTTTTTGAATTCAATTGTATATCATGTGATGCTCATCTTTTATGTGTTTGTTAGAGTTGTTATTTCTTTTGCTGTTTTGCATTTATGTGCTTTATTTTGGCCACCTGTGGAAGAGTGGAAAATGTTTTTTCAGTTCTATTTCAGTATTTATAGGGTATTATGTTGCGTTGATATATTTTGTATCTATGTAACTATTGACTTGCATAATTTGTAAGTAATATGTTGATCACTTTATAATTTATATATACCTTATATGTGGATTTCAAAAATGAGTTACAAATGTGCAGCTGAGTCATGTACTTTGCCAGTCTCTTATTATCTCTCTTTTCACACAGGCACAATTTGCACAAATGCGACCAGTTGCAATGGCATCTTCTGTTGCTCCTCGTATCCCCATATATCCTCCTGGAGGTCCAGGTCTTGGGCAACAAATTTTTTATGGTCAAGGACCTCCTGCCATTATTCCTCCCCAGGTAAGTCATCCCTTGCAGCATCTTCCTATAACATTTATTGGTTGGCTTCTTGATTGCATTTTTCTTTGTGGTTGTCTGCTTCAACTTTAGTAGTTGGGTCAAAAATGAATTATGAACTTAATTAATTGTTTCTGAGTAATCACTATTTGTGACACTGGCATTTGCATTGGTTTGATGTATTGCCAATGTTGTTCAACAATTTTCTTCAGTGTCCATTTGTTAGCTACATAGACTGTTAATCTCTGTCTCTGCAGATGTCATGATCATCAAAGTCCAATGTGGGTTGCATTTTGTTCCAGAATGCAGATAAGGATCAGTTATAGAGTGGTGTTTTAATCAACTCATGCCGAATTATTGCTTGAGATTTACAGACAGATGTGATTGATTATGTTGGGAGAGTCTAGTTGGTTGCCATGACCATACATTTATAGGAATCTCTTATGTTATTGGTTCCCAGTAGAGTTGACAGTTTCAAGAATTAACTGCTACTGCTGGGCATACTTCATGAAAAGTTTGGATGTATGAATTCCCTGTGTCACCTTCCTGTTGGCCATGGATTCTTTTGCCACCTAGTTAAAGTATTCTGAAGTTCTTTGCTTCAGAGATTCAGACAAATATATTGACTATTTTCTTTATGGAGTTTAATCGGAACCAGTTACATGAATATGTACACACACACACACACACACATATAGAGTACGTGCGTGTATGTACACACATACACACACGTACTATTCAATAAATATATTATAGCTGTATGATAAGAAATTGTTTATGTATCTACTGGTGGCCTGCGGCCTATTGTTCTAGTTATGTATGTATCTCTCATATCATCATCTAAGATCTAGTTTTATTTAAATGTTAGATTCTTATCCATTGTCCGATAATAGTGGAAAGGGAACTTTATGCATGGAGGGTATTATGTTTTATTTTTATTTCTATTTTGTCTGGAGGAAATAATGACTGTAGGAAGAAGATTGGAATATCATTTTGATGAAAATGAGGGAGCACAGGCTTTTTGGGAAGTAGTGGTTGTCCATTTGGATGTGGTGGTCAAATTTTGATCCTGGAAATAGCTCTCAGCAATAGCAAGATAGTGAAATCGACTTTTCCCTGAATCCTAGAATGGTCAGAGTGCACTGGGCGGGCACACTCATTTGTTTCGTATGATGCGTGCTTGTATGTTTCACTATCAGTTTGTTTTCATTAAGAGCCTTGTAGTGTCTTGGAGTAATGATTGTGCTAGTTGACACTTCTTTTCAGTTTTGCTTTCTTGTATGTTTCATTACTGTTCAAGTTAATGTTATCATAAATCTTATCATTCAGTTTGAATCCAAGTTTCAAGTTGAATCTTACAATTCAATTAATAATCTTATGGCTTTTGGGGTTTTGCAATTTTATTTGTAAAACTGAACTGTAATATGAATGCTTGGACTTGAATTTTATATTATTATGTTAAAACATTGCGCTGGTTTTAATAACTACCTGCTAGACCTTGATCTTGCTTTTCTCTTCTCATGCATAAGATGTGAGGTGATGGTGAAAAAAGCCATGACACTTCAATGTTAAGGCATAAGATGTGAGTGAAGAATGCCTTTTGATGAGAAATCAGAATAAGGTTCTGCTGGAATTAATAAATTAGCAAAAGGGTGCCAATATAGAGTTGGTGCTGTTGGTAAAGAAATGACTCAACCTAAAAATTGGAGGTCAATTCTTGTTACTATTTCAACTTAGGTGTCAAGACTATGCTTGATACCATCCTGAAAACATGGTATGGTGATGGTTAGCTACTAACTACTATCACTGTTCTCAGAAAAAAAGGATTACTAAAAGATTTAAGTGAATATGCAAGAAAATATTAAAGTTTACAATTTTTGGGATGCTTTGTATTCAATTTGTAGGAAGGTAGTTTTTTAAGATATGAAGTGATTTGAGTTGTATTTTTTGCATTATTTTCTTTTTTCTTTCTTTATTTCTTTAATATTATTTTTTATTAAATTTTACAAACAAGACAATATTTGGGATTTGGAACAACTCTGGTTATGAGAGTAGTAACCTAATGCTAACAATAGTTAGTGTGCATCAGCATAATGGTTGAGGTTTCTCTATCACAACTTATCTGTCACAAGCCTTGTGCTTTGAAGTGGTTAGGGCCATTAGAATCTGTGCATTGCCCTCTGTTTTAATATATGCTAATAATCAAAACTGAGCAGCTAGTTCTTTCTTCAGAGATGTAAATCCTGCAATAAATAGGGATGATGAAAATATTTAAATATTTTAATCCTTGGAGTGAATTGGGCCTCGATATATGAATAATTCATGGAAGTTAATAACTTTACAGCCAGCAGGGTTTGGTGATTTCTGTAGAAATTGTCCTGAGAAAATAGATTGAGAAGAGAATGGACACTTCTAGTATGGCAAAGAACATCTTTATGAGGTCCATGCTTTACATGTCTTGTTTTATCAAGCTTGCGTTTTTGAGATTATTTCATGAATGTCTAGCCATATGTTGGCTTTTTGTTCGCTTACGTTCAATCTACTAATGCGATTAGATGTTGATGTGTAATACCCTAAAGAGCTGTGATGGGAAAGCAGTGACTATGCCTAAATTAATAGGTGGTATTTATGACATCACAGGCAAGTGTTATGCTATGTTTGCTGTCTAGGAGGTTTAGTAAATGATTGGCACAGGCTTGATTGAAAGTTAATTTTTGGAATTTACATTGGGATTTTTCTGGCATAGAATTGCACTGCAGCTAATACCTTAGCTTTACATTCTTTTCTGTCTGAAATGCTGATTATTATACACTAATCCGCTTTGATGATTCTTTAACACCTTTTGAATGAGTGACTCAGTAAAACAGTAAAAAGCTATTAGGCCAAGGTTTTGAGTCTATCAATCCAAAAAAGGAGTTTCTCTCGTATATAGCTACTATTGAGATTGGGAATGAAATAAAAGTAGAGGGGATGGAGATATAAAAATGAGTGTAATAATGTTTGAACCCTTAAGGTTTGTAAGCATTGTAATTTTGCTTGATTTGAGGTAAGAGTTCAAATGGCTATTGCCTGTGTGAGATGCCATAGAAACTGACTGTGTTCAACAAAGCTTAAAATATGTCTGCGTTATGAAGAGTTTAGGATCTTTTACTTATCAATACCTGTTTGGGATGGGGGGCACGATTTGGCTGGAGTTGTCATTTTGTGTATGTGTACTTTCTTCAAGGGATTATCCCTTTGAAGGGTGTCTGTATGTTTGTGTTTGCATCAGTATTGCTTCTGAATGACAGTTTTGTTTAGGCATAAGCATTGGATTGGCCTGCAAATTTTTGGTTACAGAGCTAGATATACTCTTACTTAGGGGAATAAGCATTGCAGTATTTTTAATGTATTGGTTTGATTGGGCATGTATTGTGATTATTCTCACTACCAATGTAAACAAAATTCATGTGCTTCAATTAGAGATCATAAAATCTTTTTCTTTGAATTTTAATTTTTCAGCCTGGGTTTGGCTATCAGCAGCAATTGGTCCCTGGAATAAGGCCTGCTGGGGCAGCTGTTCCAAATTTCTTTGTTCCAATGGTTCAGGGTCAGCAAGGCCAACGTCCAGGGGGCAGACGCAATGGGACGGGTCCAGTGCAACCAGCCCAGCAGCCAGTACAAATAATGCCGCAGGTTTCTTGATATTTATGGTCATTTTTGTTTTGGCAAAAGATTGTACTTGAGTGCTGGACTTTTCTTCTTATTTTATTTGTTTGATTGATAGATGCTTCCAAGGGGACGCATGTATCGCTTTCCTCATGGTCGTAACATGCCTGATGCACCATTGCCTGGGGTTCCTGGAGGCATGCTTCCTGTTCCATACGACATGGGAATGCCATTGCGTGATTCTGCCATGTCCCAGCCTGTTCCAATTGGTGCTTTGGCTAGTGCTCTTGCAAATGCACCGCCTGATCAACAGAGAACGGTATGTTCTTTTACTTTTTATATTTTATTTTTCTACATGGCAGTTGTATATATTCTGGTTTCATTTGCTGAAGCTATGGACTTGCACCTTTCTTGTGTATAGATGCTGGGTGAGAGTCTGTACCCGCTCGTAGATCAGCTGGAGCATGACATGGCAGCAAAGGTGACTGGCATGCTTCTGGAAATGGACCAGACTGAGGTTTTACATTTGCTGGAGTCCCCAGACGCTTTAAAAGCAAAAGTTGCTGAGGCCATGGAGGTCCTTAGGAACGTAGCTCAGCAGCAGCAACAAGCTAACAGTCCTAGCGATCAACTAGCGATGCTTTCACTCAATGACCCCCTAGTTTCCTGAGCGTTGATAGCAGTTTTTCCCTGTTTTGGATGCTAGGTTCTTCTGAATAAACCTTTATAGATTTGGATGACAATGTTGTTTTAATGCGTAGTACAGAATCTCAAGAAAAAAAAAGAAAACAAAAAATCAGAAAACAGAAAACCGAAAAAAGTAAAGAGAATTCTGCTTTGATGATCGGAATTTTTTATTAATTTTGTTCAGATAATGTTGAACTATTGCTCCAATGTCCTTAGCTTCGCGAACTACTCTAGATAAGAGTTGTGGTACAGGTGCTGCTCCACTCATCTGATGGCGTTCTCTCAACGTCAAATGGGTTCTGCACTTCGAAACATCAAAGATGAGAGATGTGAGCATCTTTTGGTAATCTGCGCGTTAACAAGTTTTGAGTTCGTTTATGTATTGCTTTAGTTTTTAGGATTTCAAGCCCGTGAAGAACTTGTTCTTGTTGTCTGTTCTCACATTAGATTATTTATTTAATATACACATTGAAGTCGTTGCTGGAAGTGAGTTCTTAATCAATCTCCCAAAAAAAAAATCTTCCGTCCACAGTGGTGTCTGTGAATCCAAAATTGGTCCACGCGGCACCATAGCCGTCGTTTTGGGAATTCATGACCTTGTCCGAACTCAGAATCTACAGGACATTTTGAGAACTTCGTCTGCATTGATTGCATTGCAAATGGAGTTGGGGTATCAAAATATATTTCATTCAGCTACCTTGATGATCACTCTTTGCCCGAGGAAAATGATTTGGCCTTTCGTATTTGTTGCTTGATGAACCGAAACATTTGGATGGTAATGCAACTAAATTAATTTGGATTTGCATTACAATGATTTTGTGGAAATGGTTACTGTCGTAGAAGTAGTGGACGAGGTGCGCAGGTTGGTTCAGACCTACAATCATGGACAAAACTGCACGCAAGCCCGTGACAATGTGGAGCTGGTAATATTTGAAGCGAGTGTATAATGCAATATTGGCAATTGAAAAGGCAGCGATGGGATGGTGATGAAGGGTGCCTTTGAAAGATGAATGTTTAAGTACTTGTGGAAACTAAGGGCAATTGAAAAGGCAGTTGACGTCAGACGTCCATAGCTGGGCGTTTGACGTCGACGATTAATCACCGAGCGCTCGGTGATTATTTTTTTATTTTTAATTTTTTTGCTTTGGGCGCTGCACCTGCAGCGCCCAGCTGGTACTTGGGGCTGTTGGGCAGCCCCAGCAACTCCACGTGTATATATATATATATATATATATATATATATATGTATATATATATATATATATATATATTATATAAATATTTTTTTATATA
>JAJIYU010009412.1:0-17112 GCA_030144865.1 Tinospora cordifolia | reverse complement strand
AAAAAAAAAAATTTTTTCGCCGTGTGTTGGTGCATTGCAACCCCCTTGTCTTTTTTTTTTTTTTTTTCCAATAATTTTTTTAAAAAACCCCCCCCCCCCCCCCCCCCCCCCCCCCCGCTCATTCTAAAAATTCATTCCAACTAGAAAGAAATAACTTTCTTGCTTACTCTTTTCTTCTCTTGTTCTTTGGCTATTCTAAACAGCAAATATAGTAGTAGGAAAGGAAAAAACCTAGTTTCTGCATATCGGAAGATTTGATCCAAGTCTCTATTTAAGATTTGAGATGTCTTTGTGACCGTTATTCATTTTAGCACGTACTACTGTTCACGTATGTGTCGCCTACTATCCACAAGTATGCCACTATTCACAGGGTATTGTTCATTATTACTATTTAGTATTGTTCACATTCATTATTTATAGATACAATACTATTTATAAATGATTATTAAATCATATTTTCAAAACGCAGATCCTAAAAACTGATAGTTGAAGACTCGAAACAAGTTGGAATAACAACACAAGGGTTTAAGAGAGCCTACGATTGAGGTGGAAGTGATTACCTTACTCCCTAGTATTATTTAAATTTTAATGCTAAATATGTGATGTTTACATTGTTTGAATACCTAGAAGCATGCTAGGATGTTGATTAAATGATTTGTGAATGACATGAATATATGAATGCAAGATTAACATAAGTTATATGTCCATGTTCGATGTTTACATGCTTTTATGCTTCTATGAAATGATTGTTGCCATATTTATGTTTTAGGAAATGATCAGCATGATTACATTATTGTATAATGATGTTTTATACATAATGAAATGTTTGTTGATACACAAGCAAAGATAAATTTGGAGTCGAACCACATACCGTCGCAATTCATGGGGGATTACCATGGGAGTTCTTGTGATAAGGAACGATGGGTTTGCCCCTAGTTCCCAATGATAGAACTATGGGTGTGACCCTAGGTCTTAGTTCTTTGGTGATAGAGCAATGGTTGTGACACTACTTCCCGAGTTGGGTGATGGGTGTACCCCTATCCCATTGGAATCTAGCATATAGTGTAGTTTCCTCATCTTTTTCGATATGATGATAATGAGAGAACACCTGGGCAAAACCCTTCAATCTAATTAATGATTGTTAATAACTAAATATTTGAAATGCCAAATGAATGATAAGCGTTTGCATGTTCAATGTTTGATTTAAATATGCTATTGATGTACTATGTATGATCCACTAGGTTTTTGAGCTCGCCCCACGTCTTTATTTTAGGTGACCCTTGAGGAGGTTCATGTTGATAGTATAACAGAGTACTATAGGAGCTGCAAACCTCACTATTGACGTTGTGATCAGAGTTCTTTTGTTGGATAGTTAGTTTAGACTCGTTGTATGGCCCTTCAAACTAGTTTTAAATTAGTAATTTTCTTTATGATTTAGATTTCAGCCACATAGGCCATATCTAGATATTTCAATTGGAAATATGTTCCATGTTTATTTAAATTTTAAATGTAGAAGTTAATGATTTAACTATTGATGATCGTTGCATGCTTTTCATGTGATACTCCCTAGTTAGTCCAAGAGTTTGATTACTTATTTATGTTAGTTCTGGTATATCCAGATGATATTTAATGAGAATTGAATGTGAGAAAAGTAACGTCTTGGTTCTCAGCAGATGATATATGTGCCGACATTCAATAACATATCTCTCATGTGTAACAGACGTGACAGAAACTAAGGACCGAGAACTGGGGTGTTACAAAGGTGGTATCAGAGCCTAGGTTGTAGATGCCTTGGGCAAGAATTAGAAAAAAATTGGCTGGTCAAGTAAGACCTTTAATTCTAATTAATTTAGAAAGTCCTACCTCTTGTTTTAGAAATTAAAATTGTTTTGAAAAATTATTTTCAAAAAACAAAGAAATATATGTTATTCAATTCTTTTGTTTGGATACAAAGATTACGAGTTGAGCTAATAGTGGGTAAGCTTTATCCCAAGTAAAACTAAACATTGAAAGGGAGACGGGTTATCTCATTCTAAAAAGCATGGTTGATAAGTAGACTTTAGTATCACGTCCGATCTGGAGGTTGTCCCACCAGCTTATACGAATAGTCAAAGCTAAAGAACACATTTATTTTCTATGAAAGAAAAACTAAGATGTGGTAATTAAGGACAACAAACTTACTGTAGTTTAGAGTAGATGCCAAAGGTGGCATTAAGAATAGATCAAAGTTGTCGGTTTGACAAAAGAACCTTTTAACCAATATTTCAGACCCTAGTCTAGGGAAGAAACCTTAGGTAGAGACTTGGGTGTTACTAAGGGTAACACAATAGATCATTAAAAAAATGTTAAGATATAAGCTAGAAATTAAAAAGTCTGAAAATGAAACACTTGTGTAGTTAGGACACGAGATCTAGAGGATCCTATATCTCTGGTTTTTGTGTGGTATGGGATGCATAGGATTCGAGAATATGGAGGAATCCTAGACTCGTAGAATGACCAACCATATTTGGTGAATGATTGGTGGCTTTGGACAAACTTTTTTCCCTATACTTGGCTAGTATGGAACAATCAATTATAGTGGGGCTTGGGAAGCCTTACAAATTGAGACATTTGCAAAATGGATTGGGTGTAGTGAAACCTCTGAATGGAAGTCTATGTCGATGGGCAAAGGTGGTATGAGACACTTGAACCCAAAAGCATATATGGAAGTTTGGAATTTCACTATGCTAACATGAACATGTATGATTATATGAACGCCTGATTATTTTGAATTCATGCTTTATTTATTTGAATTCATAAATATGTATATCACATGTGTTGTGACCAAGAAACCAAATCTTGTACCCAACAACATTAGAGGACTTTGAAAATCCTCAAAAAGAACTTAGAAGCATAAACTAATAGGCCACAAAACCAATTGAGAACTTAGAGACGTGAACCTATTGTCATGATAACATGCATGATGACAATAGGATCATAACTATGAATAAAGATATAAAAGATGACACTTATCACAAGTTGCAAAAGCATTTAGTATCGGGATTCTAAGATGAAAAAGGGGTTTGTGTAACCCAAATTGAATTAAGATTAGATTATAATTCTCCTTGAACTAATGGATACTAAAATTACTTTTGGCTTGTAGATAATGGCAAGAACTAGAGGATGATACTAGATCTGGAGAACCTATGAAGATTTTGGAGATACTCGTAGTATAAGAATATGCAGACATATTCCCAGATGATTTGCCTAGACTACCACCACACAGAGAGGTAGAGTTCAAGATCTAACTATATTCAGGCACAAATCCTATAATTATTCCTCCCTATAGAATAGCACTAGTAGAATTGATTGAACTCAAGACACAACTGGATGAACTCTGTGAAAAGGGATTCATTTGACCTAGTGAATCACCATGGGGAGCCCCAATATTATTTGTGAAAATGAAAGACGGATCCATGAGGTTGTGTGTTGATTATCAAAAATTAAACCTAGTAACCATAAAGAACAGGTATCTGTTATTAAGAATAGATGACCTATTTGATCAATTGAGGGGAACCACTCATTTCTCTAATATTGATCTTAGGTCAGGCTATCATCAACTGAGAATTCGAGGGTCAGGTATACACAAAACATCCTTTAGGACTTGATACGTGCATTTTGAGTTCACGGTGATGCCATTTGGTTTAACTAACCCACCAACTGCATTTATCGATCTGATAAACTGTGTGTTTAGGCTATACCTTGACAAATTGGTAGTGGTGTTCGTAAATGACATCCTAATTTACTCCAAGTCAGATGCTAATTACATAGAACACCTAAAGATTGTCCTGGAGACACTTAGCAAAAATGAACTATATGTTAAGTTCAGTAAATGTGAATTCTGGATGAAAATGGTCAAATTCCTTGGTCATGTAGTATCAAGAGAAGGCATCTCGGTATACCCCGATAAAGTGGAAGTTGTCACAAACTGGAAGCAACCTAAGGCTATGACAAAAATCAAAAGTTTTTTAAGCTTAGCTGGATATTACAGGAAATTCATTCAAGATTTCTCAAAGTTAGCCAAACCCATGACAAAATCAACTAGAAAAGAAGTTAAATTCAATTGAGATGAGAAATGTGAACAATCATCCCAAGAATTGAAGAGGAGATTGTCTTCGGCTCTCATCTTAGTCACTTCTACGTATGATGTTGGATATATTTTGTACAAGGATGTTTCGCAAAATGGATTGGGCGTAGTATTAATGCAAGAAGGAAAGGTTGTTGCATATGCCTCGCGACAACTAAAGTCTTATGAACAAAATTATCCAACATATGATCTAGAATTAGCAGCCATTATATATGCCTTAAAAATATAGAGACACTATCATTGTGGTGAAAAATTTGATCTTTTTTCATATCATAAGAGTTTAAAGTACATCTACACACAGAAAGAGTTAAATCGTAGACAACAGAGGTGGATGGAATTCCTTAAATATTATGATTTTTAATTACACTATCATCCAAGAAAAACTAATGTAGTGGCAGATGCCTTGAGTAGAAGATTTAACAAACTAGATGAGGAAAAAAGACAAATGTACCAATTGATCGAGGATTTCAACCTGGGTGTCACCTCGAATGAGAAGTAGGTATACCTTTACAACATTACTTGCCGGCCCTGCATTAGATCAGGCAAGAACAAAGGCAAGATAAGAGGATCATGACTCTAATTGAAGGAGTCAAAAAAGGCAAACATACAGATTTTAGAATTGACACTGAAGGTGAATTGAGACTTGGAGATAGAATTTGTGTTCCTCAAAATGGGAAAAGCATGAAGATCATATTAGACGAAGCCCATCAAACTAAATACACAATGCATCCTTGTGAAGATAAAAGTATCAAAACCTCAAAAAAATCTATCGGTGGCAAGGAATGAAATGAAACATATCTAAATATGTCTCTAAATGCCTAACATGTCAACAAGTAAAAGTTGAGCACAGAAAGTCCACTAGAATGTTACAACCACTCTCAGTCCCTGAATGAAAGTAGGATAACATAGTCATGGACTTTATTACTGGATTACCTCGAAACTCGAAAGGAGAAGATACATTATGGGTCATAGTGGATCGTCTCACTAAGGTGGCACATTTCTTGCCCAATAAACCCATGGACTAAGTCAATAAACTAGGAGAACTCTATGTGAAAAAGATATTGTGACTCCATGGTGTGCCTAAAACCATAGTGTTAAACAGAGACTCTCAATTTACCTCACAATTTTGGAAGTCTACAGAAGGATTTGGGCACTAAACTCACCATGAGCACCGCTTTCTATCCTTAAACTAATGGTCAGTCTAAGAGAGTCATTCAGACACTAGAAGACATGCTGAGGTCCTGCGTCCTTGACTTCAAGGCCATGCATGGGGTAGTTCATCCCATAAGGCTTCAACTGTCCGGATGCATAAGCTACCACCTTTACTTCCTGCATTAGTACATCCATTGTGTGATGCATCCGTGCATAAGACATATCTCATTCCATAGGTGGGAGTAGTGAGAATGGGTGTTAAGCTGAGCCTCCCCTTTAGTCCTTGGAAGGATTGTTCCCACTTGTCATTCCATTCAAACTTCACGCCCTTCTGTGTCAACCTAGTCATGGGTTCAGCAATGTTGAAAAAATCTTTGATGAATCTTTTGTCGTATCCTGCTAGCCTAACGAAACTTCTAATTTTCGTCACTTCTTGGGTTGTTTCCAGTCAATGATAGCTTCAATTTTGGATGGATCTACTACGATTCCTTCTTCTGAGATGACATGTCCTAAGAACTTCATCGATTTCATCCAAAACTCACATTTGTTATACTTGGCATATAACTCATTAGCCTTCAACATTTCTAGTACCAAAGTCAAATGTGTTTTATGTTCTTCATGAGTTTTGGAGTAAACCAAGATGTCATCCACGAATACCACTACAAATTTGTCTATGTAGGGTTGGAACACCTTATTCATGAAACTCATGAATGCTACTAGAGCATTTGCAAGTCCAAAGAGCATTAATGTGAACTTGAAATGTCCATATCTCGTTTGGAATGTCATCTTGAAGTTGTTGGCCTCTTTAATTCGTAGCTGGTGGTACCCAGATCTTAAGTCAATCTTTGAAAAGTAAGTGGCCCTTTTTACCTGATTGAACAAATCATCTATCCTTGAAATAGGGTACTTGTTTTTCATAGTGACTTGTTTCAGCTTCCGATAGTTTGTGCAGAGTCTCATTAAGTCATCCTTCTTCTTCTCAAATAGTATCGATGCACCCCATAGTGACTCACTAGGTTACATGAACCCCTTTTGCTTCAACTCATCTAGTTGGGTCTTCAGTTCAATTAGTTAGGTCAATGTCGTTCAATAGGCTGGAATGGCTATCAGGCTTGTTCTTGGTAGGAGTTCGATCTTGAACTTGATAGTCCTTGCTGGTGGAAGTCCTGGTAGTTCAGCAGCTAACATGTTAGTGTATTCCTTCACCACTTGGATGTTCTCGATAGGAGGTATGGCGGGTGAGTTCTCTCGCTCTGCTAATTTGGTGAAGTCACCCTTGTCTTGGATACATCCTAACACGGCTGCCATCATGTTCCTAGGCATTTTGTATGATTCCCTTGGATTGTCACTAGCTCTCCAGTTAATAATTTTAATGTAACTCTTTGCTTAAGGCAATTTAATTGAACATAATATTGGATAAGTTAATCCATTCCTAAGATCACATCGTACCCGTGGAATGGCATGATGGTTAATTGTGTTATCAGTAGGTTTCCTTCCATCTAGAGGTCACATTGAAACGCATGTTTTGAGACTACAGTGGCTCCAATGGGTGTGGTTATATGTAAAGCAGTTTTTAAGGGTATCCTAACTAGTTGCAGTTTGTTCACTAGATCTTCAAAAATAAAAGATTTACTAGCATCAGAATCGAACAACACTTTAGTAATAACATTGAATAGTAAGAATGTACCCTCTATCACTAGAGCTAGTTCAGTGACCTCGGCATCCACTTCATACACCCTTGCTTTTTGTAGTTGCTGCTTTGGCTGAGGTGTTATTCGATTCTAGTGCTAACCATTTGCTTGGGCATACGGTTAGTGATTTGGGCAATCTTGTGCCTTATGCCCTCACTAGTAGCAATTGAAACATTGCCCTTTCTTGCAAGCCTCCTCCCTCTTTGGGTTTGGTTTCCTAGTTGGTGGGATTTGCAATGTATTCCCTTGGTTCAACCCAACTTGCCCTTAGTTTGTTGGGCCTAGTTATACACATGGCTCTATTGGTATTGGGGCCTCTTCGGCAACCTATTCTAACCTCCACCATTGATATTTGGTTGTAGAGGCCTCTTCACTTTTTCCTTGATTTGGGTCTCAATCTCGAGTTCCTTCTTGATGAGCTTTGCCTTATCCGAGACATGTTGAAACACTTTCAATTCAAATGGAATGATCACCTTCCTTGTGTCTATTTGAAGGCGCTTATAAATCTACGAGCTTTTTTCTCTTCAATGGACACACAGTCCAAAAACTTGGCCACATATTCAACCATAGTCATGTCTCGTTGTACCAAATGCAAGAAGTCATTCTCCATTTATCCTTGAACTGGTGCAGAGAAGTATTTGTCATAGAACCTTTCATCAAACTCGGCCCATTCCATGTTTGTCATGTCTACAGTCGAGTCCCTCTTGATGGAAACCCACCAGTACTCTACCGATCCGATTACTAAATGTGTAGACAGCGCCACTCATCGAGGCCTTTAATCTCAGCTACGTCTAGGTCCCTATTGACTTGATGGAACCACTTATCGACCTCAACATGTTCCATCCTCCCATTAATATTTCCATCAAACATTCCCGTCTTCATTTTTTGAAACTTTTTGAACTCCCTATCTACCTAGTTCTATGTAACCACTGGTGTTTTCACCACTCAAGCATCAATGTGATCTAGCATGTACCAAGTAAAGTCAGCCAATTGTTCAGTAGAGACCATTACCCCTACTATCATTGGTATGGTGGCGATATAGCTTTTGTAGTATAGGGAGTGGGTTGCTCCACACTCTCATTAGGGGTTGTTTTCCTTCGGGTGATTCGCCTTCCTGGTGCCATCTGTATGATTTACACGTTTATTAGTCAAGTGACTCGGTATTCCTTGCAACTTCACACTTCGATGCTCGTGCTCATGTGACTCTAATCTAAGTTCCAAGTTTTTGTGTTAATTGGATTTCTAGTGAGAGTTATCTAGGTTTTCTTTGAGTTTTTCTGTGTAGTCACATGTGATATACCATGCTTGTGAGTACACCTTCATTCTTGTGCGATAACTTGGTCCGCATTGGGTATAGGATTTTTGGGGTTGCAACACGAATATATACTTTCACATACTCAATGTAGAGTGAGTTCATATAATCAATCATCACGCTAGCATAGCAGAACCCTAAGCCTTCGCTTTTTCCTCAGGGTTTCGAAGTCTCGTACCAACGTCACTCGTCAGTTGGAGCATCCACAAAAGATTGCCACTATATCCAACCAATTTCACAAACATCTTGTCAACTAAGGCCACCCAAGCTCCACACACTCGGAAGTCCCATACCTACCAAATGTATTGTCACAAGCACTTCCAAAGTCATCAGTCATTGACCACATAAGGTTCATCGTTCATCGAAAATGAGCTTCTTCCACACTCCGAGTTACCTATGAATCCCATACCAAGTAGAGACCAAAAATGTAGGTTCTTCTCAATCCTAGATTCCAACCAATCAAGGCACAATCAACTTTTTTGTCTCTATCTTATACCCTAAAAGTATATAAGTGAGAGTGGAAGACCATTTTAAGTAGATATATTAGAAATTAGTTGATTTATTTGAAAACTTGTTCCTCATCTTTGACTACTTGAGCAAGCTAGTGAGACAACCTCTAGGCAGGATGGCTAGATAAAGTCAGTTTAAAAAAAACCATGCCTTCCTAAAGTAAAATAACCTACCTCCGATTCAATGTTTAACTTTACTTGTAACAAAGCTTGCCCACTATCAACTTAAACTTATAATATCTGTCTCAGAACTGTTAAAACAATTTTCTTTATATTCTAGGATGTTACTACTATCTTTGTTGTTTTTTATCCTACTAGTTTATTAGTTTGAAAACTAGTTTTCACAGTATCATTATATCAGGAGCATTAATAATAGAAACCTAATGTACTAATGGTGTGCCCAAAAGTACCCCACATCGAGGTTCATTTATTGATCAAATGGCTTTTAATTATTACATTCATGTTCTTGTACATACTAGTGTTTAAGTAACATCATAAGGCACAAATACCAAGTCTCTTAGTTGGTGTCCTAGTTTCCTGCATTTGAAAAGTGGAAGGGGATGAGCTCTACGAGCCTAGTGGATTATTCTAGTTCACATACAATTTAACAATATAGCAAGCACATCATACAATTAACCACTTTCAGACATTAGGCAATAGAAATGGTGGATTATTTTTACTCGATCGAGGTAAGGTTGCCGACCTTGGGGTAATTCTCGTACTTCTGGCCAAGTGAATCCCGCAGGAATGTCACTAGTGTCTAGTTTATGCGTCCGAATGTCCAACAGTCCGCAGACTCGGAACATACGTGAGGCATGATCGAGTTTCCGAAGTGTGATCATACACTCGTCTCTTAATTCGAGACGTGAACGTGAGAACCACTGTTGATTGTCCTTAGACCAATCAACCCCTCCAGGTGTATTGTTATCTTGTTAAGAGTGATCTTGTATTTGATCACTAACATATTCATGCATATTAAAAGATAATTCTCTAAAAGATAGATCCATCATTCCCTCATACATATAAGTATTCATTTAATTATATATTTACCATGCTTGAATTCTGTAATGGCATATTTTCATAGACTATACTCATCTAGTAAATTTATGAGCATATAATTCCATGCACAACAAACATCATGTATATGCTCTAAATCTATCATGGTCACATGCATATGATCATAATTAACAACATACAATCAAATCATATTCTCATCATTTGCATAATCAATGCAAATATAAGCATTTAATCATATGATCAATAAAAGGTGCATTCCACTACCACCTAGGCCATTTTGTGTATAATATGCAAGCAAATACAATTAAAAAGTGTGTGTGTTAGAAATCATCTCCACCTCTATTTAAACGTTCTTCATGTTGCTTGATACTTGTGGTGGTATCAGTCCTCCAAGATTCCTATAAAAGCACTCGAATCTTATTCGACATTTAATTTAGCTCTGAATCTTTGTTTTAGGTTCAAAATGACCTCTAAAGTGTTTTCAGGTTCAAAATAGCCCATGAACTTTGACGTGAATTATTTAAGTCAAATTTACAAATTACATTAACGATATATCAAACTTCAAAAGGCCATAACTTGAGTTTTAGGACTTTGTTTTATGCGATTCTTGAGTTTATCTTGTAGTATTCGCAATTAAGAACATAATAGAAATGACCATTTTCCTCATCCAAGCCCATGTTTGAATAGAGACACACATGAACCTACTGGTTTGTGAATCTATCCTGTTTTTGCGCAACTATTTTTTGGATGGTCAATTCAGGGCTTTGGGTGTCTGATTGGGGTCATTCTTGAGTCTATGTTGTAAGACACTTAACAAGGTTCATCATGGTAGTAGCAATTTCCTTGGATCATGCCTACACCATTCCTAAAATGGCATGACAGTTACTGTTTTGTAAATAATGTTGGGCAATAATTTCAACCTTGGTTCAGAGGCTAAGATTATTAGACGTTTGTGGTTCTGAAGGCATTGAAAAGCTTATTCTAGTCACTCTTTGATGGTGAAAGGTTTGAACCTTTTTATACATTCTATGGTTTTCAAAAATTTACCCAAAGTGGTGTGTTAAGCCATAATATAACTAAAACTTTGTACAAAATAAAAGGAATAAAAAAAATTTTAAAGACACTAAGGAAAGAACTTATACCTCAACTTTAACTATTCTTCCTTCCAAACTTTCATCTTCTTCCTTTCTTCTCAAGCACACTTCAAATGCTTCAATTTCGTTAGAGGAGATTGGGGGGGAGAGGAGGAGATTATCTAGTTATAGTAGAGATTTAATCATTAAGGCTAGTGTTTAGGGTATGGTAGACATTAGGTTAGAATAATAGAGAGGCAAGGGGGGTCATGTGTACTTTTTTGCAAGTAATTGTAAGTATTAATGATGATGGTTTGAAGCATATTATTGATTTACTTTAAGGCCATCTTTATTTAATAAAAAATGGCACTATCTTTTTTAATTAATTAAAGATGATAGTCGTGGTGGTTAGATAATATTATTAATGTACTTTAAAGTTATTTTTATTTAATTAAAAATTATATTATCCTCTTTAATTAATTAAAGATGATAGTGGTGGTAGTTGAAGAATATTATTTATATACTTTAAAGTCATTTTTATTTAATTCAAGATAGCACTATTAATTAAAGATAATAGTACCAATGGTTGAGAATATTATCTATGTCCTTTAAAAGCCATCCTTAAATAATGATGGTGGGTGAAAACTATTATTATCATTAAAGATAGAGTTTAATTAATTATTTTAATCAATTAAATTAACTAAAATAATTAAAATGATCAACTTTATTATTCATGACACTATTAATCAATTTTACTATTTATGACACTGTAAAATAATTAATTATTTGATGATTATTATTTATCATTTATTATTATTATTATTATTTTATTATTATTATTATTATTATTATTATTATTTTGTTCTTATTCTTATTATTATTAATACTATTATTTGTCACCTTTATTTATTTTTTATTTTTTTATTTATTTTTTTTAACCTTCGCGTCCTAAGCATTTCAACATGAAGCTTGTCATCTAATTTAATCATTTTGATTTCGAAATTATTTTTTGAAGATTATCATATCCATGTCAAACTAGTTGAGTTGTCTAGTTCTTGATAATGGTCAACCTTTGTTGTCCAAGGTTATTTGACACTAATTATAGTCGTCTTGATTAATTATTGATTTAGAAATGTTAGGGTATTACATCAGGAATCAAGGCATTACATGATACCACCTTTGCAACACCGCGCCTCCCCCCTATAGCCCAATAAATCTTATTCAGAGGGTCCAATTGTGAAACTGCTCTCGTAATCAACAATTTGGCACGTTAACACACGTGCAAGCTAAATCATCAAGGGGTACTTGGGAGACGGAGCATCATTTTATCTTTTTCTTTCCTTTTACTATCCCAACTCTATGAGACATCCTATGTCACATTTACTTATATAGAAATGATAATAACACATTGAAACCTTTAGGTGAAATAAATCAATATCATTTTTTTGAAAAATCAACTTTAGTATTCAAGAAGTATAAAGCCCTTGAGTTTTTTTACAACGGAAACAACTTTGAAATTGACAAGGAAAACAGGCCAACATGCCCGACTTATCAAAAGAAAATTCTGAAATTAACTGGTATCCATAAGTTTCGCATCTTCTGATCATTGATTCCTTGAAATGTTTGAAAAGAAGGGTGAGCTAAAGAGACTCGTAGGTTGCCTTAGTGTTCCAGATCTAGGGAGAGAAGTCAAACACGAACACTCAAACCCATTATTGGTGAAGTGGGCTCAATCCAAACACCCAGTCCACAATTCAAGAAGTGGGATTAATCCAAATGCCCAGTTTCAATTTAGAAAATCAAAATAATTGGCAAGTCGAGTTCCGGTTTGAACACTCACAATAAAGTTTATCACCACATTGGTACATAGGTATAATCTTTATAAATTTTTCTTTAGTGACAAATAATAATAATAACGGATTAAATTAGATGAATAAACATGTAAGCATCATAGCATGGTAATCATCGTTCATTGCAATCTTAAGCATGTCAAAAAATCATGATATTATGTACATTACTCATGCATCAACATTGATGTATAGTATGTCTCTAGGCATGCATGTATCATTCAAAACATAGCATGTAGATTCAAGGCATATTCCTAGCCTAAGAAAGCATACATGCGTATAATATTTGAGTCAAAATAATAAGTTAAAATCTAGAAATCATCTTCACCTTTTAGATTTAGTTCCCTTTTGTACTTGCAATGTTATTTCAAGCCTCTTTAAGCCTTCAACCTTGAAGATTAAGATTCAATACATTTTTTATGATCATGGTGTTTTTAACATCCTTAAACCTAATCTAATGGTTTCTATCTAATTCAGCCTTTAGTTGTAAAATAATATCATCCTAGAAGAGTCTCAGTACGGTCTTATGTGTGTGTACCGCAATTGAAGGAAAGATTACTGCAATAATCAAAATGAAAAAGTGAAAACCAGGAGGTACAGAAGCACTACCGTAGTAAGCTACCATAGTAACCCAAGGGGATTTGTGAAACTGATTTGCATTACTGTGGTAACTAAAGGAGTTTTAAAAAAAAATAGAGACATTACCACGGTAGGCCACCATGGTAATCAGAGGAGAATTTGAAGAAACAAAGGAAAACGAAGGCATTACCATGGTAAAAATGACCACTACCATAGTAAACAGCACGAAAACTCAATTTTTATGTATGCTTCTCTCATTCCTTGCTTTCCTATGCCCTTGCCATCCAAATACTTCAAACTCTAGACTCATGAATCATGCATTTGAGACTTAGATAGGGTCATTATACCTTCTTTGATTTGTTAAATCCTTTAATTTCTCCAAAAGAACATCTAGCGGTGTCTTACTGCTACTGTGATGTAAGATTCTGGGTTTCCTCCTTCCTACAACTATGTGCGGAACAGCTAGGAAATGAAAGAATGCCAAGAAGAAAGATAGGAGAGCATGAAGAGAAGTGATTCGCACTTACTTGAGTGAGGAGAATGGGGTGCTCTTGCTGGATTTATATAGAGTTCAAATTGACAAAATTTAGGAGGTTTTTGGGGTTATTTCCTTGGTTGCAATCCTTCCTAACTCTCTTCTTTTCTATTTTATCTGTTTCCTATGCACAAGTATTAGCAAGTATCAATTTTAAAAGTTATATATGCATTAGAAACTTTCAACAGTCATTTTGAAAACTTTTTATAATCTTTTTTGTGCAAGTTTCCTTCGTATTACCGTGGCAATGAGAAGGAATCATTACAATAACTAAAACACAGTACTTTTGTTGCATTTTTTGGGTAGGGACACACTATTACTATAGTGCATTCTATTACTGCAGTAACCAGAACGTTGCTCAGTTGTGAATTTGTGTGTTTCGTTTTGGTTTGCCCACCCCTTCATACATTAGTTGTACATTGTTTTGCACTATTATTTCTATGGTTTTCCTAAAGTTTATTTTATTTAATTGTCCAACAAAATTTTGGGGTATTACATAGGTAGAAACTTGGTTGTTGGCAAGGGTGGCATAGTGGATCATAAATGAAAACTTTTAGGACATAGATTAGAAACTAAAAATGTGTAAAAATGAAACAATTGTTTCATCAGGACACGAAACTAGGAGGATCCTATATCTCAGGTTTTTATGTGGTATGGGACATGTAGGAATTCGAAGGTATAGAGGAATCCTAGACACGAAGAATGACAGGTCATGTTTGGTGAATGATCGGTTACTTTGGAAGAACTTGTTTTTGAATGCTTAATTGGTATGGGATGATTGAGTGCAGTGGGGCTTAGGATGCCTTGGTCTTCAAGACATTTGCAAAATTGTTTTGGTATAGTGAGATATTTAAGTGGAAGCTTATGTCACCAAGCAAGAGTGGTATGGGATGCTCAAACTCAAAGGCATGGATGGATGTTTGGGAATTTCTCCATGCCAGCGTGAAACTGTATGATTGTTTGAATGCATGTTATATTTAAATGTGATGAATATGTATATCACATGTTCTATGATCATAAAACTCAAACCTTGTACTTAACAAAATTAGAGGACCTTTAAAAATCTCAAACAAAACTTAGAACAATAAACGGATAGGTCATTGAATAAATAAAAAACCTAGAGATGTGAATCTAGCATCATAATAGCACGAATAAGATGAAAACATGAGATGATCGATATAACAAAGAACGTAGGGAAGATAGCTATTATCAAAAGTATAGAAAAGTATTTTGTATCCCAAGGATAAGGAAAGATGGTTTTGTGTATACTTGAATTGATTTGAAATGAGATTATGATTTTCCAATATGATACCTTATTAGACACTAAAATAGCTTTTGACTTGTAAATAATGGAAAGAACCTAAGAAAAGGTGACAAGGGCTGAGAACACTGATGAGTCTGGTCAAAGGGGTTAGAGGGCACCTATGGCTTGCAGCAGCTCCCGTTGGAGCGATTTAATCACTAGAGATGTTGGCAAAGATAACTCGACAGGTGGTCGAACAAGTTATGAGGGTTTTACCTCACACAAAATCAACCTCCAATACAACCGTAACCCCAAGTTTAGGCTCATCAAGCCCCCATTGTTGAATGGTCCAATAGAACTAGGGCGAATTGTCATTGAAGATAAGGAACAAAGGAACCTACAAATCAAGTATTAAAAGCTGGGACCAAGTACCTTCAATAGAAAGGTAGATCATGTGGCTACTAATGCATGGTTTTCTGCAATGAACAAACATCTTATTGCTTTGGGGGCAACTGGCCCTAAACGAGTGGTTTTGGTCATACATTAGTTCGTTGGACCTACTTATCACTGACGAAAGCTGAGCACGAATGATCCAAAGATGGATATCTCAACCATGACATGGGAGTAGTTCAAGAAGTTATTCTATGACAATTTCTTATACATGGCTACTACTAGACAGTTGCAGTCTGAGTTCGTACGATTGACACATATAACCATAATGGTAATTGAATACTAACGAAAATTTACTGATCTATCAAGATTTACACCAGAGTTGGTTAGAGATGAACAGGCAATGCTGATAAGTTCACGAAAGGACTTTTGGTAAAAATTAGGAAGCTGGTCATTCCTTTGAAGCTAACTACATTTAAGGAGACATTAGTTAGAGCTTAGTTGATCGAGAGAAACATCAACTTTGACCAATCACTGAAGAATTGGAACAAGAGGACACAGAATGACCAAAAGTCAGCGAATGCAGACAAAATCAAAATAGTTTCCGGAATAATGGTAGTAAGATGCTTCAGACCCAACAAAAAGTACGGTATTATCCTCAGGCGCAACCTAACCATGCTAACGAGGAGCAAAGGGAGCAGGCCAAACAACAAGGGCTATGTTTCCACTGTAATAAGCAAGGATATGTGGCAAAATTTTGTCCTATTAAAGGCCAAGCTCCTCTACAACAATAGTTCAATCAAAGAGGATGACAAAATGGACATCCTCAAGTTAGGCAATAGCAATAGCCACAACAAAATAACAACCAAGGGCAGACTCAGAATCATGACCAAGGCCATGGACAAAACTAGGCTAGAGATTTTGTTGCTGCAAATGTTCAACATGATCAAGTCTCAAAAGTTGAAGGTACATTCTTTTTGTCTAATGTTCCTTTGAAACTTTTTTTTATTCAGGTGCTGCCAAATCTTTTATTTTTAAATAATTAGTGGATAAGTTACAACTAGTAACAAACACCTTGCATATAACATCAAACGCATCCACACCCAGCAGGACTATCGTCACCTTAAAAAGAACATATAGTTATGACCTTAAATTTGGAGATTAGTTGATTTCAACCGAACTTGTGTACTACCATTTTATAGTTATGATGTAATATTGGGAATGGATTGGTTAACCTAGTATAAAGCATATATAAATTGTCCAAAGAAATGAGAAAATATAACATTGCCCTCAAGAGATACTTTTAGAATCAATAGTGATATGCAGATATGTAACACCCCAACCCTCGTATCATTAAGCATTGGACGCATCCACCATTTTTCTTGACAGTGGACTAAACCAAACGGCGGGCCGGGCCGGTGTTACATTACAAGCAACGCACACTTGACTTTCTATTTCAGTCATTTCATGCCTTGATCGTATTTAACTGCACATAACTTAAAATTAAGAATTTAATAAGGCAATAGTATAAGAAATAACTAAAATTCACAAACTCAATTAATTAAATAAAATTGAGTACATAATTTAAAATATTACAGCGAAAGTCTTAAAACTTGGGCAACATGCCCTTACATAAAA
>JAJIYU010009411.1:0-17007 GCA_030144865.1 Tinospora cordifolia | reverse complement strand
AGAGAGACGAGTATTCGCAGCGTCGCAGAGACGCAGTGTTGCTGTGTCGCAGGGACGATTATTGGAGTCAGTGGAAGGAGTTGTTGAAGTTGCCGAAGTTGCTGATTTGTTGTTGCCGGAGTTGGGTGGTTCGATTTGGTCGAATGGTTCACATGATGACAAGAGAGACAACGAAGATGAGGACTAGTAATGGTCGAACGATAAGTTAGGGTTAAAAGTAAAAAAAAAAAAATTAATATTAAGTTCGCCATTTTATAACCTATTTGTAGAGATACCCTTGTATTTTTTTAATTCCAAAAACATCCCTCCCATCGCCTAAACCACCGCCTAGGTGTTGGAAGGATCTGGGTGACCAGGCAGTGCCTTGGCAACATTGTGCTATACCTTGTCATTGTGGGAGACCTGTATTGATACACAAACTCCATTTCCTTCAAGTTCACCAGACTCACCAACTAGCATACTTCCACAGTAGTGGGCTTGATTAATATACAGTGTGACACTTGGTGATTAATATGCTCTATGATTGCCACATAGTTGGATATGGCATATCAAAAAACTCCAAGTAAACTTGTTGAAAACTTGCTCAATAGCTGTTAATTAGTATCTTTATATTTCTTAAGACAGGGAAAAGTTTAAGTTCAATAATGTGTTCTTCAGCCGTTTAAGTTAGAATGACGTTTTAGGCATTTCACAACACAGGAAGTACTTTGAAAATTATTGCATGTCTTTAGAAAGTATGGAAACAACTATATTTTCATCATCCCATGAACATCAAAATGTTCTTATGCTTATTTATAAGCAAATGTTGATGGTTTTTATGAGATAAAGTTTATCCTTGATGATAAGGGTGTTATCTTAGCCAATAGCTTCTCACCAATCATTCTTAGTAGTGTTTATAATATATCCCCAATCACTTCAAAAAAATTTAGAAGTTGTTTAAAAACGAATAATCATTCCAGTCCAATTAAAGAATATGTTCAAGTATATGATTTTTTTAGAACACTTCGTCCTTGCAGATGAGTCGAAACATTTCTTTCCTCTTAATATTCTTTGATCTCTTTTACAACCATGGAGAAAGGTAGGATTTACCCATTTTCATTTTGGAGTCGTCAAAGTTTTAATAACCTTTTATGGACGAAAATCTGCTGAAGCTATTTCTCGGCTAGTAATACTGAATGCCAAACTGATATAATAAGAGGATGTTGTCAGTGGTACAATCCAAACTACATTAAATTCGAGTACCTTTTTGTTACTTTTTATCTGAATTTCAATGTTTCTCTTAAGTACCCCCATGTCCTTATCACACTATGTATTCAAGCTCAAATTGTTGAGCACCTCAGATTCAAACAGTCCTTGTAACAACTATTCATTGCCAGATCATGCTATTGATATTCCATGGTCAAATTCTTCCTTGGATGGGCTTTTTCTAGATATTGATGGAAATGGTGCGGTCACATACTCATTTATCCCAAGACAACTCTTTAACAACCAGCGAAAATCACTTTTTTGTAAAAAGTGGTTAACAAATTACGAAGCAAGATAGATTGTTGTTGATATTCAACAATCAACCCGTTCTATTCACTTTCGAGGATCATATGGTCTGGTAGAAACTATTTTATCTGATCCACCAATAAGATGTAATCAAACAACACGACCATATATTTCTTTAGTTCCTTCTATTATAGAACCATCTGTTTCATTCATTGAGAATGTCTTTCCCAACTAACTGTCTCCTCTAGTAACAATCATATTAGGTGGGATGTCTGTGATTTCTTTATGTGCTTTAATGATGAATGTGACATGAATTTTGATATTAAAAGGCAAAAAAATGTAAAACATATAAATCTATGCTCGAACAAAGATATGAATCTAGAGATCGCTTAGTCAAATGCAGACAAATTTCATTATTACGTTCTCTTATATAAACCTTAGCCAACTACTAAGTGTTATACTAGTTTTGATCACCCTTCTCCTCCTCTGTATGAATGACAGAAGGATCCTCATACAGGGGTAACTATGCGAAATTAGATTAAGCCATAAAAGATTAGGACTTCAGATGAGCCTAAACTTCAAAATCTTTTTAAAACAGAAGCAGTTCACAATTGGTTCACAATCTAGGAGCAGTCTACATAGCATACATCACTTCTTATTTCTTTGAATGATCAACTGAAACAGTTCAATCAAGATATGTATAATCTTAATCATGAAATTTCTGATTTGTCCCAGCTCACCATCCAGATTGGTCAAATTATGAAAGAAAAGAAGGTGATGGAAACACAATTGGCCTCTTTATCCATGGTGGCACCACTAATGGCATCACTTTCTAGCCCTCATTTGCTTTATTTGCCTCATATTCTGCCTATGCCGTTAATGACTACATCTCGTGTTGTTTCTCCATTTCCTTCATCTTATCAGCTTGAATCATCAAAAAAGGAAATAGAAAAAGATTCTCAGTGAAGGCCCTTCTAAATCATCTTAGTCACGATTGTTAGGTGTAATCTTTAGGGATCCTCATGCTTTATCTTTAAAAGATAAAAATGTTATTATGACTATCCCTAAATATACGTCGAAAATTAGAGCAGCTTCTTCTAGAGCAAAGCTTCTTGATATATCTAAAATCCATTAACTGGATTTTTGCAATTGCTTACAACTCCTTATTCTTTCCCACAACAAGGCTTACACATGGCTAGTGCAGACAATGAAGAAGAAGACAAAGCTGTCTCAGATGATTCTATCTCAAAAACCTTTGATTCAATCTCCTCATCTTCACCTTCTAGGGGTATGCACATGACTGACCAAGATCCCAGACCACCAAAGATGGAACAATATGATTCCCTACTTGGAACACACGAAACAAATGACCCGAACCCCATCAATCCTAAACCATATGATCTTCCTACAAGGGTGTCAAAAAATAGTGGTGGTTTATCTACTTTTAATATGGATCATCTTCCATATGATGATTAACAACCATTTTTCAATGATTTACTTGCCTGGTCTTTGGTTGAAAAAATAAAACCTGGAGCTACCGATAGATTCGTTTTTGAAAAGATCGTGGCACGGTTTTCTAGTAGTCTTATAATTCGTGGCAATATGTTGGAGAATATCACCAAGCAACTGAACTCCAAGGAACACTTAACTATTCATATACAACTTTTCTTGGCGTTATAGAATCTCATATTGAAATAGCCAGAAAGCGATATCTCGCAATGAGGTGTTGCTCTTATGAACTCAAAGATCTAAATTTTCATTATACAAAGATGGTGAAACTTTTCTTCACAATCTCAACGGTATTGATGATAATAATCTCAAAAATGTTTTTCTGATGTCATTTCCTACACCACTCATGGAAAGAGCCTTTATGTAAAAATGATCCTTGTGCCTCTTGTAGAATGATAAATCATTCCCAAATGTCCAAAACAAGTGGCATTAATTTCTTCAAGCATAGACGACAATCCAAGCGTCCTTCCTCAAAACGGTGGAATTTATTCGAAGAAAGAAAATCACTGCTAAGTCTTTTGGTACCAGGTTTTTATTTTTTTTATTTTTTGTGTAAAAAAATGACATTTTTGCACTACTAGAAAAAATAGCAGACTTGATAGATATTGATTAGTCTGATGTTGAGCTCGTGTTCTCTTTGACAAGTGAATATGATCTGAAAGCTCTACTTGCAATATCAACAGAAGAATTTGTTGGACCAATCCTTCCTTTACTAGACTTGTCAACTTTGTCTGTAAACCCTTACCAGACATTGTCACATGCATATGTACAGATTCTAACCTCATCATATGCAGTACCATTAAAGCTTGTTCCCTTATATGATACAGGAGCTTCTGCCACACTTATACATCCATCTTTATTGCCTGACCACTGCTGGGTGCCGTACAAAAGATCATTCAATGCTACAGGTGATTATTCCGTTGAAGTCACCTATATCAATAAACCATTGAAGATAAAGTTACATCTGATGATGTCTATTAAACATCAAATTCTTAGAGCCCCATCAATGTCAAAAGACTTTATCATTGGTTGTGATCTTCTAAGACAAGTAAAACCTCTTGTCTAGACTCCTTAGGGTCTTAAGTTTAAATCATCCTTTATTGCATAGATCTTTTTAGTAGAAGAAACTTCAGAAGCTCTCTCACTCTCTCATCACCATTCTTTGCCTTTAAAGAAAAATTAAAAGCAAACAGTTGTGTTGAAATGCGAAAATCCTTTGTAGTTCAACATAGATTTTTTTATTAGGCTTCCCTTTAAGCTAATAAGTGAGGATATTAACCCTTACATTGAGGTTGTGTTGAAATGTTATAATACTTAGTAGTTGGCTGAGGTTTGTTTAGGAGAACATAACAATGAAATTTGTCTGCATTTGAAGAAACATAACTAACTGAGGGATCTCCAAATTCATATCATTGTTTGAGTATAGATTGAGATGCTTTACATTTTCTCACCTTTTAATATCAAAACCCATGTCACACTCATCATTAAGGCACATAGAACAATTACAGACATCCCACTAGATATGATTGTTAATGGAGGAGATAGTTAGTTGAGGAGAGACATTCCCAATAAATAAAATAGATGATTCCATAATAGAAGGAACTGAAGCAATAGATGGTCGTGTTGCTTGATTACGTCTTGTTGGTGGATCAGAGAAAACGGTTACTACTAGCCATCTAATCGTCGGAAGTGAGCAGCATGGGTTAATTGTTGAACCTCAACAACCATTTATCTTGCTTTGTAATTTGTTAACCACTTTTCATGAAAAAGTGATTTTAGCTTGTTGTTAGAGAGTTGTTTTGGGATAAATGAGTGTGTGACTGCACCATTTGTATCAATATCTAGAAGTCCATCCAAGAAAGAATTTGATTGTGGAACATTGATAACATGATTTTGAACCCTATAAACGATTTGACAATTAATACTTGCTGTAAGGACTATTTGAATTTGAGGTGCTCTAGCAATTTGAGCTTGAATACAGAGTGTGTTAAGGACATGAGGGTCCTTAAGAGAAGCATTGAAATTCGGATAAAAAGTAATAAAAAATACCTGAATTTAATATGGTTTGGATTGTACCAATGACAACATCCTTGTAGCGTATCATTCTAGCATCCAGTAATGCTAGCCGAGAAATAGCTTCAGTAGGTCTTTGTCTATGAAAGGTTGTTGAAACTTTGATGGCTCTAAAATGAAGATTGGTATTACTGTCTTTCTCCATGGTTGCAAAAGAGATAAGGGAAGATTAAGAGGAAAGAAATGTTTGGATTCATCTAGAAGGATAGAATGTTTTGAAAAATTAGATCCTTGAATATATTCTTTAATTGGACTGGAATGATCATTCTTTTTGAACAACTTCTTAATTTTTTGAAGTGATTGGGGGTATGTTATAAACATTACTAGGAACGATTGATGAGAAGCTAGTGGCTGAGATAACACCTTTATCTTTAGGGATATATTTTATCTCATAAACACCATCAACCTTTGCTTGTTTGCGGGCAGTAAGAACATTTTGATGTTCATGGGATGATGAAGATTTAGTTGTGCCCATATTCTAAAGACATGCAATAGTTTCCAAGGTACTCTCTGTGTTGTGAAACGCCTAAAACGCCATCCTAGCTTAAACAGTTGAAGAACACACTATTGACCTTAAACGTTGCCCTGTCTTAAGAAATATACAGATACTAACTAATTTATATTAAGCAAGTTTTCTACATGTTTACTTGGAGTTTTTTGGTTTGCCAGATTCAACTATGTGGCAAGCATAGAACATACTAATACCAAGTGTGACGCTTTATATTAATCAAGCTCACTAGTGTCGAAGTACGTTAGTTGGCGAGTTTGGTGAACTTGGAGTAGATGGAGTTTGTATATCAATATGATGTCCCACAATGATAAGATATAAAGACCGTATAGTGAGGGAAATAAACACTATAACAATGACAAAACAACCAAAAACATTGAAAACGTAAGTAATTTATTTCATGAACACTGCTGGAAGACATGAGATACAAAGGGATGACACGCCTAACTGTGATACCAAATTGGTGTTCTCCCTAAGAACTATCAAAATCATTTTTGCAGATTATAAAGACAGAAAACATGACAGACTAAACAAGAATTACAAAGATGATAATAATTACAATCAAAGACCACAGAGGTAAACTACCAAACTTGATATTATATATATATATATAATCCCATGAGTGAGCTTGTTAACTCCCTTTTAAAGTTTCCCTCCATTTTATGTAAAATTGTGTGTGATGTGCACAATCCATATCTTGTTTTCTGTATTTTAAAACCCAAAATGCAAAAAGTGGAAAGCAAACTTATTTGGTTGATATGATTTAAAGACCAGTTTCTAGGATCAAATATAAAAACTAGCCTCTTTGATTTGAATAATGGGTTTTTTGTCTCTAGCAATTGCCATTGCTTATCGCCTTCTTTATGTAGGAATATTCATTAATGGATCAAATTCGGGTTTCTTAAATTATTACTTTGAATTGATCTTGGTTATTGTGCGTGAGTTGCTTTTCAACCTTGGATCACCTGTTTTTGCTTTTAAAGAATAATAAACAACAAAAGATTTTATTAAATGATCAAAAGTGAAAAAATCAAACATGTAACGCCAAAGGTGGTAAACAAACACTGAAGGAAAAAGCAATCAAACAACACAAAGAAAAATAAGCATATGTAATTTCGTCTCACCACTGTACAACTACTTCAATATAGAAGCCAATTCATTAAACAAAAACCCATATTTAAAGATGACTTGAAGACCCAAGTGCATAAGTAAGCCTTATGTCCTCCCGCAAGGAAGCACATTGTGAAGGACTTTGTTATTACATTCTAACTGTACTGTATATGTTGTGGCAAGAAAGACAATGTGAGAAATGTCGCCTTCCTTTTTGGAAGGGGAAGGCAAATGATGTAAGAGCAAATAATCCTCCACATCAAAGGGAACCACTAGGGCCAAGAAGACCACCCATCTGTCCCAAATGTTCTTCACATACTGACAATGAACAAATAAATGGTCAACAGAATTTCTATCTGACAAGCAAAGGGAGCATCTTTGTGGAGATAGACATATAGATGGGAATCTTTGGTGCAGCATATCCAAGAGGTTGAGCCTTTTATGAGCTAGAAACCACCCAAAACCTTTATATTGGATGGAACCTGTGCATTGCAAATATGAGAAGAACATGGGAAGGGGGAGGGATGGGGGGCTTGGAAAGGCAATAAAAGAGGGATTTGCACATGAAAAGCTTTGCACAATCTAGGTTCCATACGAGGTTATTCGAATTGCCATTCAATGTGATAGTGCCTTGTCTAGGAATAAGGCTTGTTCTCTCATCAAGTTCTCTCTCGGTGAAAATTTAGGGAAAATTTTCAAATGAAGAAGGGCATTGCATGTGTTTTTGTTAGAGAAGTAAGCTATAGGTTGGTCATAAAGGTTCAATAGTTTGTAAAGACATTGGAGTTCATCAGCCAGCTTGGACTTATCCAACCATCTATCCTTTCAAAATTTGAACGACCTACCATTGCCCACCCAAATAGATTGATGAGGGATCACTTGAGGCATCGAAGAAATACATTTTCAAGGGCTTTTGAAAGTACTTAACTTTCCCTACCCCACTAGATAGTCCTTCGCAAGAGAGAATTGTCTCGCTCGAGTCGACAACCAGCTTAAACCATCTGCCACAATGGTAAAGAGAAAAGACAAAGTATCCCTTACTTGATATCTTTACTAGCATTGAACATCTGCCTACACTTGCTATTTATAATTGTTGAATATGTTACCAGGGAAATGCACCCCCTCATATGCAAAAGTCCTTTTTTCCCCAATTCCTTTTTGTTTCATCATAAACTCCAAGAAGCCCCAGTCCACAGAATTGTAAGCTTTGGCAGAACCCACTCTAGAAGAGAGGATTGAGAATTGAGAATCTAGTAAAGAGAAACAAGTTCCTATGTCGAAATGGTTGTGGAGATCTTTTTTTTTTTTTTTTTTTTTTGGGAAAGATCAAGCTTATGAGCAGGGTGATTGAAGAATGCTATGGATGAACTCCTCTTTCGGTAGGAGAGGGTGGGAGTGTGACAAACATGCTACAGAAGCCCTTGGAGGTTCATCTCTTCCCTTGGACAAGAGGTGAATTAGTTCATCAAGCTGAAGATGGGAGATGGTCGTACCTTTTGGTTTTTGGAGGATATTGACTGGATTGTGGAGCACTAGACACAACTTTCCTGAATGTTTATAGATTATCCGGAAGATATGATTGAGATTGACCCATCTCAGATTTTGTGATAGAAAATTAGGACCCAAACTGCCCCTCAAACCTAAACTAGAGCTTTCATTTCCATAGGAACATCACAAATGGTGAACAAAACTAATTTCCAGATTATAGCTAATACCTCATTAAGAAACGCCAAAGAAACCTTCATGTGGACACCTACATCCACTGGATATACAAGTAAATCAGTTTTGGCAATCCTTCGTACAAAACCCTGCAATCCCAAAGTTTGACCTAACAAATTTCATTTGGAAAATAGAAATACCATCCAAAGTGAATGTATTTGGATGGCTTGTGGCACTACAAAAACTAAATACAGATGACATGTTGAGAGACGCTATATCTCACCACATTACTACAGAATCTATTTTCAGGCAGGTGACTGTTTTGAGCAGAGGTTATGAGTATTCACAAAGAATGTGGGAAAAATGGCATGATCTAGATGGAGCAAAGCTCATTCCTCCGTCATCTCTGGAAAAGCTTTAGCATTATCCCATAATGTAGGGCTAAGCATGGGTGAAAAGAAGGTTGGCCTAATCGTTTCTTATGTGACTCTGGTTTTTTGTGGTTAGAAAGAAATAGAAGGATATTTGTCAATGCAGGAAAAGAAGATGCCAAGTTGTGGGAGGAAATCAAAATGGCGGCCTTTACACGGATTGTGGCATCCAAATGGAACGGTGGATACTCTATGTCCAATTGGTTCTTTGATTGGGAAACTTGCTTGAGGGGAGTAGGGAAATAACTGGAACAAATCTTTTTGTACATATTGAAATACTTGGATATACACGGGTAAAGGAGTACACAGTGTTGTGAATTTTTGGGGTGGTTTATAGATGTATTCATATAGGTGATCATGCATGTACTTACAACCAGATCAATTTAATATGAATATTTTGTTGTTTCTTCTCAAACACACACACACACGCACGCACACACACACACACACTCTCTCTCTCTCTCTCTCTCTCTCTCTCTCTACTTTGCACTCCATTCCTTTCCTCCGCCTTGATCTATATTCTTCAACCACTAAATTAGCATTAAGGACTACACGGATGCATCCAAAATCTGTCTTCTATTAATAAAGGCTCACCAGTACTGCTTGATGGGGTTTATCTGATCTCAATCATTCAAGTTGTATTTCAAGTTCTTTTGTTTAGGAATTTTGAACTCTTGTTCTTCATTATTCGTAGTCTTTTAGTTTGAAAATGTAAAACAAGATTTGTCTATCAATGACAAGACTATCAAATGCAGAGCCATTTCTAATGTAAAGGGCCCCTCAATATACAAAGCTCTCTTCTATGTGGGGTCCCAGGGAAGGTCTGGACTGTCTTTTATTTGTGGTTGAATGTGCGTGTGATATATTGTATGACGTGCACGTGCTTATGTCTTCTTTCCTTGAAATAATGAATGTCAAATTGGTCATATTTGTTATGATATTAATGCCCTTTGTTTATTGTTATTATTTTTCAATGTTTGTGCAGATATAACAGAATTGAACCTACCTAAAACAACTACCATATCCTTTCCAAACGGAAAGGATGACCTTATGAGCTTTGAGGTTACAATTCGGCCAGATGAAGGATATTATCAGTAAGTGATTTTCTATACCTTCTCTTTCCATGGATTGGCTGAATTTAAGAATACACATCTTGTTGCAGCTCTTTGTTATTCTATTCTTGTTCATCTTCATCTGTTGATCAATGTTGTGGATGGATTGCAAGTATAAAATATTGTAAACAAGTAATATATTGATGAATAGAGTAACGTTCCCACAGGGATTTGCACTAGTTTCTTGTTAAATATTAAAATTAACTGAATTTGATTTTGTCCTAATAATTATTAAAATAATAATAAGCACTATTTAAAACAAAAACTTTAATAATTTAAATAACAAAATCAATCAATTAATTAAAACTTAGGATTTTAGTAATCACTTATACTTCAATTGGATGCATATAATTATCTTTGTTTTAATAATTATCAGATGACTACAATCCTACTTGATACAATCATGCATTCTTCAATTGAATTTGGTCAGTTTACTCGCCCCACCTAGAAAACAGTCCCCCTGTCCCATATTAATTTGGCTATTTTACATTCCATAAACAGGAGCTCTAGGCTTTCCTCCCTCCGAAAACATAGAATGCAGCACTGTGGAGAAAGAGTGTGAGTTGGTAGTCAACTTTGTAGGCTGTCCGTGGTGTTTATTTTTCTTTGTGCCACAATCATACAAATATTTTGACCTTTGATGGAATATGCATTTTCTATTCCTGTAAGGATGGGCATAACCATTGTTAGGTTCGAATAACTTGAGAGGAAATGGCTGAGAGATCTGCAGGAAAATTGTCCATTTGGATTTAATGTCCATTGATGGGCATCTGGTGCTTTTGAAATCTGAACCCTCTCTAGGAGAACAAATGAATTAATAGCCTCCTACTCTTCCCTGTAAGTTAGAGCCCTTTTAATGTGCAAGTTCCAAGCGATATTTGATCCATCTGATGCTATGAAATATGCAAAATGTTTTTTCATTTGCTAAGGTAGTGAGAATAGTGATGGAAAGGACAGTACCATTATCAGTCGCCTATCCACCTATCCTCCCAGAACCTGAATTTTTTCCCATTCCCTTGTGTAAGGGAAATGTATTCTCCAATTATGCTTGCCATAGATGCTATAAATTTTCAAATTCCCGTGTGTGAAACTCCCTCTTCTATTGTTGCTTCCTTTCTGTGTCATTACTCTTAACTAATAAAATAATTGAATACTATAAAAATGGACAGAGATGTAAATGTGTGAAACTCCCTCTTCTATTGTTGCTTCCTTTCTGTGTCATTACTCTTAACTAATAAAATAATTGAATACTATAAAAATGGATAGAGATGTAAATGTATTATCAACATTATCTTTTATATTATTTTATTAACATACATAATAATTTTTATAAGCACTGTATGGATCTTTTCCACTCTGATTCTTTGCTACTATTCTCCGACTTGAGCATGACTTAAGACCTACAAAAATAAAACACAAATTTAGAATCTTAATAACAAACAAATATTTTAATATATTAACGTTATTACAATTAAAATTAACTAGTAACCCGTTAAAAACTATTTTGATACTACAACAAAAATTAACTTCACAATCAACCTAGATTTTCATTTGATCATTAATGTCACATCTAAGAGAGTATTGTCTTCTTAGGTTATGGTTGTGCAATTTTTAAGTATTGCTCTTGTTCCTGGTGCAGAGGGGGTCTCTTTGTGTTCACTTTCCAGGTCTCTCCAATCTACCCTCATGAGGCACCAAAGGTCAAGTGCAAGACAAAGGTAGATTAATTGTGATAGGCTGATAGCTTTTCTTTATGCACTTGTTTGTGCTCTTTATTAATTTTTTGTCAATGCCCAATGCCCGCAGGTTTACCATCCTAATATTGACTTGGAAGGAAATGTGTGCCTCAACATACTTCGTGAAGATTGGAAGCCTGTCCTCAACATAAATACTATTATCTATGGATTGCACCATCTATTTACGGTACTCTCTTAAGTCTCCTTGTAATCTCACATTGAGTGGTCATAATGTTCTTTGGGTCTCAAATCGTAGAGGAAAATTCTTAGATGACCAAAGTACATCTACAAATTATTGATGATACAATGCTGTTATGTCCATAATTAAGCTTGTGTTTTGGAATTGAAAGCTTTACATCATAGTGATACTGTATTTAATCTCTGCTGCTGTATTCATCTGTAGGAGCCCAATTATGAGGACCCTCTCAATCACGATGCAGCTGCAGTGTTGCGGGACAACCCGAAGATGTTTGAATCAAATGTGAGAAGGGCAATGAGTGGCGGATATGTTGGACAAACGTTCTTCCCGCGGTGCATATAGCAACTTCTGGCAGCACTTGCCTGTCCAAGTTGTTTCTTTTGTGCTACTGCAAGGTTCTGAATGCTGTAAAATTGGTTGCCACGCACAGTTTTGCAGCTTTTCTTTCAGTGCCCCAAGGGTTATGAATTTCCCAAGAAACCATGAATCTGTGTCCCAGGGGAAGATGCTTGTATTATCTATGTAATTTCTTTACTTGTTTCGTGTTGTTGGCTGGGATTAACATATATATATTTTTTTAACTTGTCTTTGATGTGGGATGTGCGTTTCAATTGAAGACAATGTGCTGGTAAATATTGCTCTCGTTCTAGCGTTTTTGTTTCTCATGAACATTATAGAACATTTTTTTTCTAGCAGCCAATTATAGACATCGAGCTTCATGCTTGAAGTCAACCATCTTAAACACGGAAAAGGGTGATAAAAATAGTGGTAACATTAAGGGAACAAAGCAATTGTTCGTTGTGTTACAAGAATAAGCAATGCCGGAGCAAAATTGGTGGTTGAATTCTAATCTAGTCTCCTTACAAGGAGAGTAACAAAGATCTAAAACCACTCTCCTCAATTTCTTTCGATTGTTTGGCTAACTGGTATCACTTCCAAAGTAAAACTTCTCAAGTCATCTCCTGGTCCTTCAAAGTTGCCATTCTCGCATTCTCACGGTCTCGTCTAAAAGTCAGATACAATGGGCTGTAGAAGAGGCAGCACAAACCAAATGGAACAGCCATCATCGAAAGCAGGCCTCTTGATAGAGCGAACGCCTCCCTTGTGGAGCCCAATACTAGATTCACCTTCTTTGGGTCATACCCATAAAACTTCTCTGATAGGATCCCTACAAGGGGAGCTGCAAAAGAAGAAAAGGAACCTTCGAAGGCACGATCAAATGCATATATCATAGTCCGGTGTTTAGGCGGAACAACCTCGGCAAACATTGGGTTGTTTGCACAATTGCCACACCAGCTGATCGTGAGGCCCATGAGGAAAAGAGTGGTTGCAAAGGTGGCATAACTCTGCACGGACTGTGGGATCATTGTAAGGAGGAAGCATGAGAATGGTATACCCATGAACGCGCTGAACTGAGCACACATTATTCGCCCTGAATGTGGATAGATATGGGACATTCTGTCTGCTATTAGTCCACCAAGGAGGGATCCAATAGCACATCCAAAGGCAAAAAGGCTAAGAAGGGTGGCCGACTTGTTATGATCAAAGCCTGCAATTGACAGTAATAAAAAAAAAAAAAAAAGATCAAATCATTTCATTATCTTTCCACTTAGAACGGTTCCTTTCCTTTCCTTTGCTTTTACAAAAGATAGCTATGTTGATTAATTTCTGATTAAGGAAATGGTCAAGCCTTTCTGAACCATAACAGGTTAACAAGTCTGCTCTGATTTGATCACCAGTTTTTCTCTCTTCTTTTTTAAACTAGAAATATAGAAACCTTATGGGTAGGAAGCTGCAACTATGCTTACCAATTAGTTCAAACCACATTGTAAAGAATACCATGGCCGTCCATGGCAGTGACCCAACAATGCCTTGCAATACAATAATCTGAAATGTTTGCACCTTTATTACAGTTTTCATGGCTATCCAAGAATCCTTCCAAACTGAGGGGGAGACACCAGTGTTAGCCTTTTCTAATAGATCATCCCTGTAAAAAGCAATAACACGTAAAATTGACAAATAAATTCAACAAAATCCAAGGAACAATAACACACGCACACAAAAACCATACCTGTCAGAGCCATCTTCATTTCTATGAATACGACTAACTGTTCTTGGGTCAACAACAAACATGAACACAAGAAACCCAATAAGGGAGCTCAATAATGCCATCATAACAAAGGCACAGCGCCATCCAGGAAATCCCCAAAATTCCTGGCCAGCCATAACTGTTGCAACAACACCACCTCCTATTCCTCCCGCAGAACCAACAAGGTTTAGCATCCCAAATCCCATTCCTCTGACACCATCCAGGTAACTATCGGCGATAAATGACTGGAGTGCCGGTATCACAATGGCCAGCCCAAAACCATTTATTGCCCTCCAAAATGCAACTTGAAGAAAATGTTGGCTCACTCCCACTGCAGCAGTGGACAATGCCCAGCAGCCAGTACCCATAGCAAGTACTGTGGGGCGGTCATAATTAAGAACAAGTACACCAGCTAAGGGTGAGGAAAGAGCCTGCACAAAGTTCCTAACGAAAGTAAGGTATCCTAGATCAGTTGGTCCCACTCCGAAAGCTTCACTAACTTCTTTGTAAACAGATGGAAGGAGATTCTCATCAGCACGTTCCATAATGGAAGCCATGTTGATGAGAATGAGAGAAAGAGAAATCCCAAAGATCTTTCTTGTTCTGTTAGATGACAAAGATACAATCATTACATGGTAGACAGATTTTGCCAAAAGAAACAAACAAAATACATTTTTTGAAATTCTTGAGCTCATGATCCTGAGACAACAAATAATTTATTTGAAAGCTTGAAAAGAAGGGAACAAGCTAGCTAAAGATAGCTTCATTAAGCGTAAAATTTCTACTTTTTGTCATTCTTCTCTAATTTGATACCAAGTTACTTCAACTTCCAAATCTAGGGAAACTACCTTTATCTCTATCTCTTTTTGGTATTTTTGCTGTTATTTCACATGAAAATTTGCCAAGATCCATTGTACTATCGCCTTGTTAGTCAGTCCATTTGAATAATTCTCTATTTTCTCCCGTAGTTGACAAAATCCTTATTTGAATTCATGAATCCTACGATTCATGATTTCGTTTGCCAATAGTGTCAGACCAACAACCGATGTGTTATGACCAGCATTAAAACCCCGAGTATACCATCCCATGACGCCTCTGAGTTCTGTAAGTCTAAACACAATCAACCTATACAATACAACCCTGCTGAGATAACACACTCTAAATCCAAATCATAATGATAAAATGAGATCCATATCATAATCTCCTAACAAATTCGTACATGAAAATTCTAACTTACAATAACATAGCCCATCGACCTCCATCACATTATTCTTATATTTACATCCCACCCAAAAATTAGATCTACATGTTAATTACATAAAGTAGGTCTGATAAGGCTAAGTCTCATGAGAAGGGTGGCAAGCTCAGATTCTTTTTTACATGACAGGTCTATGGGAAAAAGTAAATTCCATGAAGGTGCATCAAAGGAGGAAAATGATGAATTGGGCCATTTGGATGGCTGGACAGCCTGAACAAGTAAGGAAAGGAAATGGAAAAGGAGTATCTCCACGCCAAGGAATGTCACTGCCATCACCAACTCTTAGAGTAATATAAGTAGGAACTTGGAACAAAAGCTAGAAACGTACTCTGAGGTTTCCTAGGGTAATATGGTTAGCAAATTCAGATTCCCTTCCAGTGAAACAAGTGCCATATTTGCTGTCAATAACCTACAGTAAGGATATTCCTATTGGTGTTATTAATTACATTAACAAATAACATTATATACGCAAAATACATCTACCTCACAAGAAAGTGAGAAGCTAAGCACTCCGCAACTAAGTCTTCCCCTGCTGATCTAATGTCCTAATTGTGTCAAGTTGGAGGCTAATCACATGGTTCTAAGCTGCTGGACAATGAAGTACTAATGGTCGCATTATAGTGCCTGGGATTGATTGAATTGGCTGTAAATGTTTTGGTTCTATGTGCCATTATATTATATAATATGTTTGGAATCTAATCTCTGTATAATGCATGTTTAAATGGTACATGAAATTGATTCGAATGCAAGCAATTGCAGCAGAATTTTTTTTTAAGTGTATTTTTATATGGGGGCCAACCATTCACCTCTTAAGCCAAAGCAAAATCCCCTTTTCATTTTCATTTTCATTCTTCTTCTCTTGTTTTTCCTAGCTGAAGAGGAAAGAGAAACGGCAAGATATGAAGAAGATTGAGCTATGGTTGTCTAAGGTATCAAAGTTATCTTTTAACTCTGAAATCTTATTTTCATTGCGATTTATGCTACTGTATTTTCTTGGTTTAAGCCATGGTATTGGAGTCATTGAACTCACCCTAGTTTTGTCTTTGATCAAGGCATACTCAAGGTGAACTCATGCCCATGGTTTTTTGGTCAAACTATGATGGATTTGGTTCTCATGTCTTGGTTCTCATGTGCATTGATGTAATTGTGGACGTCTTAGATGAAAATGATGTTTAATAACTTATTTGGAATTGGAATGCATGGATTTGATGTGAGGTGGACCATGAAATCAGTCCATGACATTCTTGTGGGTTACAGGCAGCTTAATTGAGTGTTTTATGGCTTGAATGGACTGCAACTGATAGTAGACTGGTGCAGCTAGTATTAGAGTTAGTTATTGACATTTAATTGAGGCTTTAATCATGATCTTGGCATATGAGTGTACGTATGAAGCTGAATTTTTATGCACCAGTCTACTATCAGTTGGCATATGTGTACGTATGAGGCTTTAATCATGATCTTGGCATATGAGTGTACGTATGAAGCTGAATTTTTATGCAGGGTTTATGGATGATCTAATATCCTAATTGCACCACATTGGAAGCCAATAATATTGCTCAGAGCTGCTGTAGATTGAAATACTAATTGTGATATTCTAGTGCCAAGTATTGGTTGAAATGTTGAATTTGGATTGTCTAGCCTACCCAATCAATTGTGAGTGTTTTCTTACATTTAGTTTTATATGTGGCATTGTATTTTATAAAACATTTGGAATCTTATCCGTGTATAATGGAATTGATTTCAACATAATCATTAACAGTTGACAGCATATGGCTTTGCTAGCAAGGATTTGGGAGATCTTATATGCTAGATGATGTGACCCAAAGTTGTGG
>JAJIYU010009410.1:0-17006 GCA_030144865.1 Tinospora cordifolia | reverse complement strand
AAAAAGTGATGTAGGAAAAGAATCTGCCTTCAAACAAGGAGCCCATCCCACTCTCAATTCTATCACATGTTTTCTGGAGCTCGCCACATAGAATAAATAAAATAAAATAAACCCAAAAAAATCCATAAAAATAACCAAATAACAATTCTCCTTGGCATTACTGGTTCATGCAAGTTCCAGCAGAAGTCATACTAGACGTCACAACCGAACGTACAATAAAATACCATTGCCACCAAATGAACCATGACTATATCTGCCATCTCTTTTGAATCAGAATATTGCACAACATTGTTTAGAACCAACAGGAAGCCCCATAACTAATGCAGCAAGGAAATGTCTTTGTTTTTCTTAATATTATTCGCGGAAGCTGCATGTAAGCCATAAAATTTTGAAATTGGTGCAAGCACATTCAGTGTTACCAGCACAAATATGATCTCAAAATCCTCATGAGGAGTAGAGGGTGCATGAGAAAGAACACAATACAAAGCAAGGCCACAGTTTTTCTGGAACGCATAAAACCTCAGTGTTTTGCATCACTTCATGAGAAAGGACACAACACAATGCAATGCGACAGTTTTTCAGGAATGCATAATAACCCAGTGCTTTGCATGACTTCATAGATCAAGCATAATAAGTATTCTATGCTAATACTTTAAGATGCCTATTATTAACTAGCAGAATTGTGGTGTCGGTGCATGAATGAATGTATTGTTAAACTAAAGCAACTGAAGCAACAAATAAAATATGAAAGCACTTACGGGATTTGTTCTATGTAAATAAAGGATATAATAGTGGGACTTGATCATTTGGAGATGGTGAGTGGACAGCGGAGGCTTCAGATCAATGTATGGGGCTGACTTAGCAGAGTAGTGAATTAGAGAATATCGGATGGTGTGGCATGGGGCAAAAGATTCAATGGTCCAAAAAAGAGGATTCTAATTCAAAGATCTTCCAAACAATTATGAATCACAGGCACAAGAATTGCACCGTATCTAATATTTTGAAGGGTAATGGCTGCATCACTGAGGAAGAGAATGAAATTGTTGAGGAAATATTGCAATTTACAACAATTCTCAAGAGCATTTTCTACAAAAGGAGTCTGGATAGCGGATTGAAGGCTTGGAGTGGGATATTATCAGCCATGAACATGAGGTGTTTCTGGAGCGACCCTTTGAGGAATATGAGGTGTCTATATATATATATATATATATATATATATATAACACAAATGGAAGATTCACTACAACTTGGGTAGAGTATATAATTGTTTTATCAAATAAAAGAATGATATGTACACATCATTTAACAAAATTTATCTAAATTGAGTAAGTAATAAATGAAATTAGTTTTGAAAACAATAAAACCATTTTATAATTAAACATACTACATAGATAATTATCGGAAAATTAATTTTTCAAATTAAAACATGTAGTTTAAAACTCATATAAAGCAAGGTAGTAAACTAAAAAAGCCAACTTCCAACCATGTAAACTAAATATAATATTCACAATTAAAATTTTAATTTTAAGTTAAAAAATCATGTGGGTAACAAAAATTACTCTTAAATATAGTTGCAAAAGCATAAGTTAGAATAAATCTTACATGAAAATGCTTGTGTCCTCCCTCATTTGCTAGCTCATTTTATATTCAAATACACCTTAACAATCTTACAAGTTACATACTTTAACAATCTTACATGCAAATGCTTAAATTAGAAGTTAACAATGTTTCCTCAAGTTAAAGCTTGGTATATAATCTTATATGCATTATATAGTTATTCCTCATCTTAATGTTTGGAGGTGTATACTCGAAACTTATACATTATATAAATCAATATGCAAAAGCTCATTAGAGAAATGAGGGACATTGGCATATTCAAATAGCCCCATGGAAGTTTGTTAGCTCACTCAAATAAACATTCATGCAACAGGTAAGAAAGAAGGCTGGTAATGGGAGAAATATTAAATTTTGGGAGAATAAATGGTGCTGGAATACAATGTTGCAGGATCAATTCCCAAGACTATTCAAAATACCAAAGATGCAAAGGGCCCCCATTAGCGAGTTCTTATGCAAACAAAGTCGGCACGTAGGAGGACAAGTAAGTTGGAAACTACACCTCTCAAGGAACTTGAAAGAGGCTGATAAGTATCCAAATGCTAGAGCAAATAAGTATCCAACAATGAGAACATTGGTGGATATAGACTAGTGATTCCTCAAGAGAGATTTTTTTGTCAAATCACACTACTCATTCCTTCTATCACAACAAAATGCACCTTGACTACAATCCTTTAAATTCATATGGAAAGCAAAAGGACCAATAAAGGTGAAAATGTTAGGGTGGATGGTCAAATGGGAGAAACTTATAGCTGATAATCTTCAAAGAAACATCTAAATATAACACAACCCTCATGGTGTTATCTATACAAGGAAGCAAATGAGGGGACCTCACATATTTTTGACAATTGCATAATAGAGAAGGAAATCTGGGAAAGATGGGAGGAAGGTTGTCCTCAACTCAAAACTCCAAAAGTAAGATATATGTTCAAGACTCCACAAAACCTAAGGAATTCCCCATCAAAACACTATTGGGAATGCATACTTTTTGCAAATTGATATGTGTTCTGGGAGGAAAGAAACAACATACTATTCAAAGGGAAAGAGAAATCAACCAATAGAATTTGGGGAAAGGCAATATCCTTATTTGCTACAACTTTGCTACATGGGCAGCAACATCAAAATTGTCCTAAAGACATGACAGTAGAGTGGGCTAGGACTTGCAGTTCCATCTTCCATGGGATGCAGTACGTAGATATTTCTAAGGGCACTCCATATGTAGCAAGGTTTTCTGGTTTTGGTTTTGTTTTTGTATCTCATCCCTCCCTATGACGTATGCAACTTCTATTTCCAAAAAATTCACACACACACACACCCATTTCCTTTCAAGAAAAAAAAAAAAACTTATATACAAATGCTTATTGTATAGTCAAACTTTTATAATCTTACATTATTTATCTTATAATAAAAAAAAAACTACACATCATATAACTTTTCCTCATTATATATATTTTATATGGAAACTATATATGATGAAAATGGTCATTATATAATCCAAATCTTATAATGTGGCCTTACTTGAATTAGTAGCAAGCACATGCTTTTAAATTGTCAAGCATGTAGAAATTTGACAAAAATCTAAAATGTGATGTTCTTAACAAGTTGTTAGGTTTTGTTGGGTCAAAGAAAACTACTTATATAGCTTTCAATATTTCAAGGACTCTCCCAAAAGGGAACACTCTCTAAGGATCCCTAGAAAATGAGACATGGAGGCCCACCCCCAATCTCCCCTAGCTAACGATGTGGATTATTATTTATTTATTTATTTATCCTCAAGCTCCACGCTTTTGAGCTGCAATGAGCATGAGAGAAACATTGGGGCTCTCTTGACGACGAGGCCCCCCATTAAGATTTCTTTACTTCACTTTCTTTTTTTTTTTCAACTAGGGCTTTTCTTTGAGAGAGGGCCCTATCTAGTGGGGTCTACCTTTGTGAGAGCCAAGAGGCCCTAGCAACAATTTTTTTCTATTTATGGGAGCTTCTTGCTCATGAGAAAAGCTCCAAATATTTTATAATTTTTTTTTTTTTTTTTGTCAAGGTAGACCCAACAAACCCAACCCACAAAATGGGTTAGGTGCACATTAAGTTTTAAAGGTTGTTAAGTGGCATCAAGTTCGTTGTGATGTCACCAGACAATCACATATTGGATGGGGTTGGACGTCAAACCCAACTAAAATCCAATGTACGAACAACTCTACAAAAAGGGTCCATACCTTATAGAATTCCATTACTCAAATGCACTATTATTTAAAGTCATGACTCCTTACTAATTTCAAAAGGTCCTATTCCATGTCTATTTATCAAGCCCTTTAAAATTGCTACTAAATCGTTCTACCTTAAACGCTAATTCTCTCTTTCTTATTATTGATGATAGTCATTCTCTTTCAATTCAAGCCAAGGAATGAAAATTCCACTTCGCCTCAAACTTTGATATTTGAAAATTAGAATTAATTTGAAGAGTTCGAATAATTCGAAAGAATTTTTACAAAAATTTGTCAACTTAAAAAAGCTCAAAAAATACTATGTAAATGTTAAAGTATGCACAATTACCATTAAAAATGACGAAAACAAACATAAATAAATATATTTTACATACAAAAGTATACACATAATGGTTTTGAACGTACATTTTAGTATTAACAATGTTTAAAACACATCGCACATATTAACTTAAAACTGTTATAAACAAAGAAAGAAAGAAAGAAAAACTTATCGTCAAACCCTAATGGTAGTTCCTACATAAATCCTAGCTCGATTAGTCGCTGGCTAGCTGGTCGTTGCAAGTCCAACTATATTCGATCTTCTCTATTGATTATAGTAGACGACTCTAATTTCTCGTTCTTCTTTCAACGCCTTTCTTCTTAGGCTTTCAACTTATTTTTCTCTTCTCCTTCTTCTCTCTATCGTCTCTCCTTTAAGCTACAACTCATTCTTCTTTTCACTTGGATAGCCACTTACTAGTTGCATCTATATCTCACCTTCAATCATCTTCATTTATAAAGAAAAGTTTTTTTTTTTTACAATATCTATTATTATATATAAGAATCTTTGTATACCATATAAATTCTTTCATAAAAAATACCTTTTTTATGACTTTTATGCATTTTTTCTATAAAATTGTCAAAACTTTAATTTTCGGTGAACTTCACTTTGATTGTCAAAATTACCAAATTAATTCGGCTAATTTTCATACCATGATTCAAGCAATGTGGCCTAAACCCACTACTCATGTAATAGCCCAAAATTTTTGTAGCGCGAGCAGGTCACAAAAAAAAAAGAAAATGATAATAATAAATAAATTTATCAACTAAGTAATTAAAAAATAAATATGCACTTTGAATATCATGGGATGAATAAAAAAAAAAACCTATGTGAGCTTATATATATAAGGAGAACTGCTCCATGCCTTGGTCACACACATACAAAGCATTCACCAAAAAAAAAAAAGAGAGAAAAGAAGAGAGTTTATTGTTTTTTCTTCTTTTCTTCACTCAAGTTCTAGAGCTGGAACAAAAAAAAAGGAGGAACAAAGACGCAAACCAAAATTTTTCTGGTTTTCTTCTTCTCCAAATTGTGCGTCCACTTCTTCGGATTTGAGGATCGAAAACCAGCAAATCTTGTCATAGATCTGAAACAAACACATCAGATCTGAAACTTTTGAAGCAAACATCGCCAGATCTGGTTCGAAGCACGCCGAACCCACAACGAACAGCCACTGCCTCATTTCAATCATGATTTGGTTTGTGGCTGCTGTTACTGTGAATCACGATCTGCCTTTGTCCCTTGCATCAAACCAGACACGATCTAGTTCAGATCTACATACAACAGCCGACTGCCACTCCATTCTCCTCAAGCTCGCCAGATCTGCCACTGTCACCACCAAAAACCCACCGCTGAAAGCTCAATCGCGCCAGATTTGAGTTATTGTCCGTCGTGGTGCTCCTGCTGGTGCGTCTGCGTTGTACAGCTCCTGCTGGTGCGTCTTTGTTGTATAGCTGCTTGCTGTCTGTGGTGGTTCGTGGTTAGCAAAGAAGAAGAAGAAACAAGTTGCAGTTGCAGTGGGTGGTGAAGAAGCAAGCTACAGTCCGGTGTCAAGTGCTTGTCGCCCACCATTGTTGCTGCTGCTCACCACTTTTGCTACTGCATCCAGCTAGATGCGGCATCTTGCGTTGAAGAGGGAACATTTTCAGATCTGGTGCGTGGTTAGCAAAGAAGACGAAGAAAAAAAACCAAATCTGCAATGCGTGGTGGAGCTGCTGTCCGTCGTGGTGAGTGTTGTCCGTGTTTGCTTGCTGTCCACCATTGTTACTGTTGTCGTTCCAGCCATGTACAAAGAGGAGAAAACGCATTGTATGTGGTGCGGGAAAATTCAGCTAGCGGCTGCATCTGCTGGTTCGTGCTTCACAAAAGAATTGCAAATATGAAAGTTGCACGATTCGCACGCAAGAAAAAGCTTAACAGTGGTGTAATTTTGATTTCAACATTCTTACATTTTTATGTTCATAGTTTTGATTTCTAAATTTTGATAGCTGGAAATTTATTTATTTCATAATTTCTGTGATTTTAGATGTGCGAAATGAAGTTAGGAAATCTAAGCCTTTAGTAGAAAAAAAAAATTTTCATGATGTTTGAAGCCTAATCGATATTTTAGTAGAAATATTATTTTGATACATATAAATTTTGAATAAATGGTTGGAATATGATTTTGCAGATATAATCCTAATTTAATTAGGAATGATTTTACATGGCGGAAGAGGTATAATATGTATGTTTCTAGATCCTAAATTATGATAGCTGAAAATTTGATTATTTAATTGATTTTAGATGCGCAAAATGAGATTTAGAAATTTGGAACTTTATTTATATTTTCATTAAAACTATTACTCATGCTTGTGGATTTTTGGAAGGATGTTAAATGTTGGGTATCGAAGTTAAAGGGGTTGGAGGTTCAGAGGTATATTAAAAAAAAAAAATCTATTATTTGAATTATTTTGGGAATTTAAGGAAGTCTAATATTTTTTAGAGAAATATAGTCTTTTCAATCCAAAATCCCTGAGTTGATATTAGTGGATATAAATTATTTCCTGAAAATGAATACGAAGGATGAGACTCAAAGGCTTAGAAAGTTTCGAATGACAATTAATATTTTTAGAGATTAGCGTAGATTTTAGATTGAGAAGTTTTATTTTGTTTGTAATTAACTTATCTACAATATGAATAGATTATTTAAATTTGTGGAGATTTTCAAGTGGTATAGTAATATTTTGGAGTTAGTTTAACTCTTAGATATAGAAACCTTATTTTATTTAGTTGAAATTGATTTTTAAACTTTATAATTATTTTAGAAATTATCTAAACTTAAGAAGATTTTCAAATGAAAATGAATGTGAATAGGATGAACTTGAAAATAAATTAATAAATTTTCTTAATTTTTAATTTCAGATCAAGAATAGTGGAGGCAACGCGGAAGCATAAGCGACTCCAAAAAAATTAATGTGGGTAGGATTACTTTACTCCCTAGCTTTATTTAGATTTTGAATGCAAAACATGATGTGTATTTACATTTAATGTAACTAGAAGCATGCTAGGATATTTATTTTGTGCATTTTTGTTTGGAATGATGTAATGTGAATTCATGATGACCGGTTATATTACTTTAATACCTTGCATAGGTAGTTCCGTTGAGGTGTTTTCTTGAATGTTCAAGCATGCAAATTTCTTTATTTGAAAATTTATTTTACGTCGAGTGATGATTGGTATGGCTTGGAATGAACTGTGAAACTAAAGAAGATTACAGGATGATTAAGAACACACGTACTGGTGCAATGGACGAGCCAACAGTGCATCGTAAGTCTTCTTAAGAAGGACAAGCCTTAAGCGCATTGTAGGTACCCCACTAGAGAGCTGCCTGTGACAACTGATATGGTCTTCGGAAGCTGGTAATGGTTGTAGAGTGTTACCCCTTCCTTATGATCCCCACGATTTGGCTGTATAACGAACCCGAATTTGCTCCCGGATCACAGGGACTTACCAAGAGGGTTATAGACTCTACTGGTCTTAGGTTATAACAAAACAAATAAATGTGTGAAACGCCTAATGTAATGAAAGTGTTTGCATATTTTGTTTTCTGTTTAAATAATGCTAGTGATGTAGAGGTATGATCCATTGGGCTCTCGAGCTCATCCCCTTTCCTTTTCAAGTGATTTTTGAGACAGCGCGAGTCGACGGACACCGCAGAGGGCTCGATTATTTTGAAACCTTGCCGAGGAGGTTATTGGTGTTTGCTGCGCATTTTATTTTTGTACTTGATTGAACTGGGCATGTGCCCCTTTTCTTTCCCTTTGTTCTAAGCATTTCACATGTGACTAAATGTTTTGGAATTATTTCGGAGATTTTTAAATTGTGTAAATATTGAGTTCGATGCTTCTCATTTCATTTGAAATTGCACTTATCAATTTTATTTACTTAGAAGTTTATTTCAAAAAAATTTGTGCCTATTTAAATGGATTTTTTTATTACCTAAAAGAGATAGAAAAAAAAAGAAATAGAATTTGAGAAATGATTCCAGTAGCGCTCTGACTCTCAGCCGAACGATGTGGCGGCGGCTTCCCAATCGAATGGGCGCACATTCTGAACGAGCGCGGCCCAAAGGAACTTGCAAGGAACGAACCGGGGGTCGGGGAACACTGAAATCAAAATTATACCACTATTAAGCTTTTCCTTGTGCACGAATTGTGCAACTTTCATATTTGCAATTCCTTCGCGAAGCACAAACCAGCAGATGCAGCCGCTAGCTGAATTTTCCAACACTACATACAATACGTTTTCTCCTATTTGTACACGGCTGGAACGGAAGCAGTAACAATGGTGGACAGCAAGCAAACACGGACAACACTCACCACAGCGGACAGCAACTCCACCACACACTGCAGATCTGATTTTTTTTCTTCGTCTTCTTTGCTAACCACGCACCAGTAGATGCAAGCACGCACCAGATCTGAAAATGTTCCCTCTTCAACGCAAGATGTCGCGGCTAGCTGGATGCAGCAGCAAAAGTGGTGAGCAGCAGCAACAATGGTGGACAGCAAGCACTCGACATGAACTGCTGCTTGCTTCTTCACCACCCACTACAGCTACAGCTTGTTTCTTCTTCTTCTTTGCTAACCACGAACCATCACAAATAGCAAGCAACTGTACAACGAAGACTCACCAGTAGGAGCACCACGGCGGACAACAGCTCAAATCTAACGTGATTGAGCTTGCAGCGGTGGGCTTTTGATGGTGACAATGGCAGATCTAGCGAGCTTGAAGAGAATGGAGTGGAAGTCGGCTCTTGTGTGTAGATCTGAACCAGATCGTGGTTGGTTTGATGCAAGGGACAAAGGTAGATCGTGATTCACAACAGCAACAACCACAAACCAAATTGTGATTGAAATGAGGCAATGGCTGTTCGTTGTGGGTTTGGCGTGCTTCGAACCAGATCTGACAATGTTTGCTTCAAAAGTTTCAGATCTAATGTGTTTGTTTCAAATCCGTAACAAGATTTGCTGGTTTTCGATTCTCAAATCCGAAGAAGAGGACACACAATCTGGAGAAGAAGAAAACCAGAAAAATTCTGGTTTTCGTCTTCGTTCCTCTCTTTTTTTTTTTTCTGTTCCAGCTCTAGAACTTGAGTGAAGAAAAGAAAAAAATAATGAACTCTTTTCTTTTCTCTTTTTTTTAATGGTTTGTATGTGTGTGACCAAGACATGGAGCAGTTCTCCTTATATATATAAGGTCACATAGGTTAAAAAAAAAATTTTATTCACCCCATGATATTCAAAGTGCATATTTATTTTTAATTACTTAGTTGATAAATTTATTTATTATTATCATTTCATGAATCATGAATCATGAATTCAAGTTACATCCTAGTTCCTATTAAGCTTGGTATCAAAGAAAGGAAAAAAAGATAATACTATGCAAGAAGATATGAGAACATTACCCATTTCATGCATGAACACTCTAATTAGGAGTGTCCTAGAACTTTAGCTGCACCTATTTAATTCGATAGTAGTGTTCTTTCATATTTGTTGGGATTTGACAATTGCAAAAAAGCGTGGTGACCAGTAGGACACACTGTACAAAATACATTGGTGGCGACTAAAGGGTTTGGGAGCCATAGTGAACCCTTTGATTAGACCAATTATTGTCAAGAGAAGATCAATAAGAAGTAAGCCAAGGCTGAAAAAAAACCAGCCTATGACAGCATGGAGTGGACTCATTGGCCTCAACATGGGTTGAACTGGGCACGAAGACTTGACCTTAGTGGACACTTCGGAGTTTGACTCACCTATTCTTAGCCCTCCCTCAAATGCATCCTTGAAGGTGTATTCAAGATGATTCGTGAAAGGTGGATCCAACTTTAGAGTGTCTCAACAATGGAGGCTAGAAGGACAGGGACAATCTACTTTCATAAAAGACAACAACGGTGTAATAAATACAAAGAGAGCCTTTGATACAGCCATGGATGATGAAGTGCTTTGGATGAGAACTGTTAAGAAAAATGTGGATGTGTTGGAGGCCAACAAATGCAAGAAATACCTGTTTGAAGATCAAGATATGCAAGATTCAATGGTGATTTATGCTAGCGCATAACATGACTCAAGTATGCTTTCTAATTGTTTTAATAAGCACAATACAAATTTACATTCTGCATCCCCCTCATGAGTGCACCTTGAGACTTCCCAACCCTCTCCAACACTATCGCCTTCCGTCCCTTCAAAAAATCTAGATGGATCAAGTCCCCAAACAACAACAATGGAAGTGGTGTAATAAAGATGAAAGACTCAGATAAGTCAGATAGAACGAAAATTGCAAATGCACAAACCTATCTTTTCGAAAATGAAGGTTAGACTTATCCCCTAACAAAGGCTATAAAGGTTGGCACTTCACTAGATATTAACGAGGTGAATGTCGTGATTAGCTAGTGGCATAGGGAATGTAGGTGGTGAGGAAAATTTTGTCAATAGGAAGATTATTTCGCTTAACAGTTGTGGATATGACCACAAATGTAAACAATGTGCTCTTAAGCAATTGATTGGGTCTCTCAATACAACATTGTCATCCTCCAAGAAATCAAACAAATTGTTGTAGAAAGAAGTTCTCCGGGAGCGCCCTATGACAACCCATATTTCTTGAATGGCATTTTTCTCCAGAATATGGGGTGCAGGTGGTATTCTTAATGCCTAGGATGTGTCAAGGGTGACTATGATTGATCATTTAAGGGGAAATTTTATTTGTTTGCCTCGGTCATCATTGAGATAAACTACCTTGTGGCTCACGAGGTGAACAAGCATAGTGAATTCTCAATGAGCTCACAAGTTTAAACTCCTTATGTGGTCCTCGGTGGTGCCTACCAAGGGATTTCAATGCTCTACACCACCCATGGTCCCTTACAAGAAATCCATGACTTCTACTCAAACAACAACTGTGTTAGAGTTTGATTCTCTCTTCCAACGATTTGGAATTTTGGGATCTTCATTCTCCTCTGTCAAATCACTCACTCACACAATTAAATGGAAGAGAACAACTTCATTGCTTTCTCATGATAAGATGCTTGGACCAAATTTTTATTTCTCAGAAACGAGGTGTATATTCGAATGGTCTTAAGATTATCGACCTATTTCTCTCGAAACAATGATAGGAAAATAATGACTAGGCCCCTTTCATCTTGATCATCTACGGTTTGATCATTCTTATTTCTTGAATTTGATCAACTAGCAGTGGTAGCAACAAGATGTGGCAACTTGGGCTAATTAACAATTATAGTTAACTTCAATGCTTTAAAAGAGTATATCTAGTGGTCAAGGAACGAGATAGAGAAACTTGTACCATTCCCTTATGACAATCTTCTTGGCAATGATTGAGAAACTAACGAGCTCTTTTTTTTTTTAGAATCAAGCTCAAAGAGAACATAGGGCAAGAACAATCACCAAAATTACTGAGATTAAATGCAAAATGGCGGTCATCTACGGCAGATCAACAAAGGTAGATATAACACCCATTTGACATGAAGGAAATAAAGGATGCAATTTCCCTCGATGACAATGAAATATCCCAAGGTCGGTGGTTTCACCTTGCTATTCTTCTGAAGAAAATGGGAGTCACTAAAGCATGACTTTCTATTAGTAAATGGACAATTTCTATTAGACTAGAATTGTCAATTTATGTGTGAATGAGACCTTCATCTATCTAATAATAGAAGAAGATAAACTCCCAAAAAGTGATAGATTTTTGTCCCATAAGCTTCACAAGAAGTCTGCACAAGATTATAACAAAGACTCTGCCAAGGAGACTACATCAAGTTTTCACCAAACAATGGAGGAAAGTGAAATGACATTTATCAAAGGAAGCATATCCTAACACAATTCTCATTGCTAATCAAGTGGTGGAATTCAATAAAGCCATAGGGAAGGAAGGCCTTGTTTTAAAAATAGGCTTCTCCAAGGCCTATGATTTGGGTAATTGGTCATTAATCTATTTCGTTCTCACAAAGAAAGGCTTTGGAGAGCACCGATACAAATAAACAATGAGATGTTTGCAATTGTCGTGTACCTCATTCATGGTGAATGGAAAGCCCAGAGGCAAGTTGTAAGGAGTTTATGTCTTCGCTAAGAATATCCCATGTCCAACTTATTGTACACGAAAGTTGATGACCAATTGGACAAGTTGATGACGAAAGCTTGTATTACTTACTAACCTAATTCAAGGCTTTAGTATTGATCAAAGGACGAATTATCTTACCTTCAATTTGTTGATGACTATAATTTCTTCTCGGAAAGAATTGCCAATTCTCAAAAAATTATAAGGGGTGATTGATTGTTTCCACATCACTTTTGGTTTCTTAGTCAACCTTGCAAAATATTAACAATCAGCGTCAGCTTGACTATGAATAAATTTCAAGACTGGTTGATACTATAGATATTGCTAGTTCCTTAAGCCCATGATGTACCTGGATCTTCTTAGAGGAGGGGACCTTGTTGTCATCCTTTTGAAAGTTGATGAATCAAGCTATTTCATAAAGTGTAGATGGATGGGAAAGGGAATTCACCTTGAAAACCAATCGAACCAACCTTCATTAGATATATTCTACTAACTACTCCAACATTCTTCCTCTTAATTTTCCACAACTTATAAGCAACATTCTGTTGACAGATGAGGATGCAAAAAAGGGGTCTCATCTAGTTAGGTGGAATACAGTACAAGAAAATTTTGAAAATGGGGGTTGGGCATTGTACAAGTGAATCTAATGAATAAGGTCCTCGTGGAAATATGGTTTTGACATTTCACAAAGGAAAGGGAAGTGTTATGAACTAAAACTCATTTGTACTCATGGTCAGTGCAAGTTCTTATGGGACACAAACATCAATTGAAGGGTTTCTAACAAAGCCCCTAAAGAGTTGCACATTTAATCTACCCAAAATTCACGAACCATATCTCTCTAAGATTGGACAATGATAGGTGCATACGTTTCTAAGAAGATAAGTGGATCGATAATGAGTGCTTTCCGAATCACACACCCAGCCCTCTACTAACTAACTACTAAACATAATGTTCACATATTATTTTTGGATTACAATACTTAATTAGGCACATAGAACTTGCTCCTTCTCCATAATCCTTCTGACAAACTTTTGAAGGAAGTCACTACTATGGAAGTTATAACTTCCAGTGCTTTGAGCAACACCAACAACTAAAAAACGGATTCGTGACAATTTTGAAAATTTTCACCACTAAATTATTCTCCGACCTTCAGGCCTCTCCTACTCCTTCCCAATACCTTCTCCCCACTTTCAACCTACACCTCCATTTGTGGTTCGCACATGCAAACGAAGGTTAAACTCTCAAATGGCTTTTAGCTCTTAAGAAGGTTAATACAGCTGATGTTTTAAAGACAAAAAAAAAATTCCTTTTGCATTATCTCTCCCATTATTGTTGTTTGTGCAAAGAGAAAGGGAGACAGTGAATTATTTGCTTTGAGATTGCATATATAGAGCAATCTCTAGGACCGATGGAAGAGTAACTACGACTTAATCCCAATAGTAATGACAGTTGATCAGTTTGGCTTCCCTAGTCCTATTGTATTACCCAGTTGATAAAGGAATTAGTGAAGAGTTATGTTTTTTGGTGTGTTTCAAAAGAAGGCAATGCCAAACTTATTAACGTTGTTTGTACTTGGGGGTGGTGATGTGCAGAGAGCTTGTTATGCTGTTTTTTTTTTGTTTTTTTTGTTTTTTTTTTTTTTATTTTTTTTTTTTTTTTTGGTTTAAAACTATAAGCTCTCCATGGGTACTCAATGAGTGGCAAAGGAACTAGCATAGTATACTAATAACTCTATAGCTTTGTGGGGAAGCCTTGTCCTCTACTGACCACATTTTATGATGGAAGATACACCTTTACTTGATTATTAATATAATTTATCTGTTTCCTTACATAAAAGATAATCTTAACCATGGGATTGGATAATGCACAATAATCATCCATACTTTTGGATCTGGCAAATTGAAAACAAATAAGAAGCTTAAGATATAACACCAAGTGCTCCGACAAACATTGTAATTTCGCTCCTCATGTCCAAATATCTCATCCGACATGAGGCATTATTATCCATATATATATATAATTTCTTTTCAATAAAAAAAAATGCTTCCTGAAAATTGGCAGGTTTCCAAAGTATACTTGCTCTAACTAATAATTCTAGCAATGACAACAAACACCTTTACAACCACAGGTCAACATTTTTAGTGGATGGCTTGGCCTTAATGAGTTTAAAACCTAGTCCTTGGGGTTGGGACTCTTTGCCCCAAACCACTAAACCAACCCACCATTGGCTATGTTTAAGAAGTTTATTTCATATTAGGAATGAAGATATTTACATGCTATCTTACCCTTAAATTTAAAAAAAAAAAAAAAAAAAAAACAGGTAACAATTTTAACATTATAAAATCAAGAAACTGGTGTTTCAAGGTATGTTGTCAAGGCTCATGTCATCAAAGGCAAAAGGATTTCATGTGCTATCTTATCATCAATAAGGTCTCTGACCATGGTATAAGTTGATGAGAATATTCAAAGAGAAGAAGATATTTAAGATCTCTATTGACTAATAGAAAGTCAACAAAAGAATTTTTAGATTAATATAAATGGAATTGATCAAAAGTCTGTCCAACAAAGTTACTCTCAAAAAATTAAAAAATTAAAAATTAAAAATCTGTCCAACAAAGTAATATCTAATATAAGGAGAGAGAAACTAACTTGCAATAAGGTGTCAACATATTGTTATTCTTTTCATAATTCTTAATTAATATATCAATTTATCAATTTATTTATAGAAAACATTTCCAAGTATCAAAATAGGGTTGTTACAAATTTATCCTAATAATGAACACATGAACTAAAGCTATGTTGGAAGTTTGTTGCACACTTTCTATTATTTGAGTTAACAACACTACTGCAGTGGACTACCAACACAAATCATATAACTAATGAGACATTTGTTAACTCTAATTCTAACATCTAAGTCCTTCAATGTCTAATTGAAATAGAATCTAGAGAAAACTGACTATTTGATAACAATTTGATAACCTATACATAAAATAGATGTTGACATACTTTGGAGGTTAAACATTTAAAAATAAAAGGCAAAAAAGTATGTTGTTTTTCAATAGAAGCTTATTTATTTAACAAGTTTATATCCACCAATATTTGCATGAAATCATCAATACGGAATAAACGGTCATTACCCAAGTTTAGTTAGTAATGCTTAATAAAAAATAATTCTTCATCAACTACGTATGGCATATGACAAGTAATATAACAAATAATCTTTATGTTTTTTTTTTTTCATTTATAAAGCAAAGAGACAAAATTTATTAGATACATATATATATTTTTAAAAGTACAGCCAACTTTTTTAAATATCCCATATGAAAATCTCCTTGCTTTCCTACATCTCTTTAGCAAATTCAACGAGGTCTTTCCCCATCTAAATAGGTATTGGCTACATAAATCAATTCTTCATGCAACAAAAAGAGATTTGTATTGGTTACATGAATCAATTTCCCCCACTCAATTGTATCCAAGGCTAAGTCAACATTTTAATTACAAACAGTTATATCTTCCTCCATTATTCATGTTTGACTATTTTAGATTTGTCTCTATCTCTATCATTGTCATGGATTGTTCACTTAACATTCTTCCTAACTAGAGAGTCTAAAGGTTTTTGCGAGACATCTAAGGATATAAGTGTGTTCTGGGCCATCAACAACCCAAAAATCTTAACTTCAAACAGAATTGGAGGTCTTTAAACAAAGGGGACCAATAGAAGGTGTTTAAGAAAATGACAACCAATCAATGACTCAACTAAGGATCTGCAAGAATAGGTGTCCAAAGAATCAAGAAGCCAATGAGAACTAGTAGAAATTCTTACTTGCTTCAATCTAGAATGTGAGTCACACTCTCTCTTACCTTGAAATAAGAGCCCTTTGAAAATGGAGATCCATGAGGGCGCCAGTTGATGACTTAAGGGAGGTAATTAAAGGAAGAAACAATAAGACAATTAACAAGATTTAATAGGTGAAAAACACCAGGATATAAGGAAGTCAAGCTTGAGTCTCCACTCCACTCATTTTCCCAAAAGTGAACAGATTTCCTATTACCAGTCAAAAGAGTAAAACGGGTGCTGGACACTTGATGGCATGCATATATGAGATGACTTTTAGATATTAGGACTTTTAATTTTATATATACTAGGGAATTTGCAAGTTGTGGATTAAAAAGTTGATTAATAAGTTTGCTTATGAGGAACTTAGTAATTTATTTTATATTAGAATGCAGTCAAATTACAATTAAGATTGGCAAACTGGTATCATATTAGATCATAGTTTGTGGATATATTACAAACTAGAACCTTGTATGGTGTCACATAAAGGGAGGTAGGTATAGCAAAAACTCATTCCATGATTATCATGCTTACTCCTCAATTACCACATGATTTTGTTCATCAGAAACAGTTGAGACTACCTTCAGATTAGCAGACAATTATTGTAGACATGTCTAACAGATGGATTTATCATTCTGTAGTGAAAATTGAAACATGACTCCTGCCTATCAAAACAATTTTTTATTCTCTGCACTTGGCAAAAAGAAGCCGATATCAATTCATTTGTACCCCTTATCAAGGCCAAAATAAAAATTAGTATACATCACTCAAATACCAAGGTCATGAAACTCTATAACATGTAACCAACCTTTGCAATTTTGCAACAGTCATCCAAATTTTGAAGACACCGTCATCTTTGACTTCTTCTCTGCCGGTTTAAGAATTTGAAAAGAACACATTAAGCTTTCATCTA
>JAJIYU010009409.1:0-17049 GCA_030144865.1 Tinospora cordifolia | reverse complement strand
ATCTCGCGAGTGCTACGGTAACACGTCATATGCCCCTTGTGTGCAAATATGTGTGTGTATGTGTGTGTGTGTGTGTGTGTGTGTGTGTGTGTGTGTGTGTGTGTGTGTGTGAATATTCATGACATGTGAACATTAAAGTGTGCTTTAAGAGAATTTAAGAAGAAACTTTTTCATCACCGAAATAATGTTGATTTTAATTTTTTAGAAAAAAATGTAAAGCTAGTACGGTGCGACGTAGAGGCTCAAGGGAACCGAAAGAAGGGTGGGTATGATTACCGTACTCTCTACTATTATTTAGATTTTTAATACTTATCATGATGATTGGTTTTTTTTAAATATGTATTTAGAAGCATGCTAGGTGTATTCGTGTGTGAATGTTGATTGAAATGTTTGATTGAACGTTGAAATAACGTGCTAGTCATTTTAAAATTTTTAGGACTTGCATGATCAAATATCATGAAATGTTTTATAATTTCGTGCCATGTTTCGATTAAATAAATATTCAGTGTGGTGATTTACATGCACCTAGAAATATTAATTGTGAAGTATGAGTTGCAATGTGATTGTGAATTTAAAGAAGACTAAATTAAGAATAAAACCACGTACCGGGACGACGATCGGCCTTAGGGTGTCATCGGGGGTGTCCTAAGCTAGACTGACTATGGGGCTTGGTGTCACTTTGGACCCCAAGCCCATGTTAGGGTCCCTAAAGATAATCGACCCTCGAGCATTACCTCCGGATTCACTCCGAGACCACGAGGAGGGACACCGAGGCCACAAACCTTTTGGTCTTAATTGCGACGAAAAACAATAAAGTGTTTAAAACTCTCTAATGTAATGAAAGTGTTTGCATGTTTTGTATTTTGATCTAAATAATGCTAATGATGTGCTCTATGATCTACTAAACTTTTGAGCTCACCCCATTTTCCTTTCTCAGGTGACGTGTGACATTGCACGAGTCAACCGACACTAAGGAAGACTTAATTATTTTGTTAAATACCTTTTGTATATCTTATTCTGTTTGTAATTTGATTTGAAACAAGTCACGTGATTAAATATTTTGGATTTATTTCAAAGATCTTTAAATTGTTTCTATGTAGACTTGAAGCTTCTCATTTCATTTATAATTTCACTAATCCATTTTATTTACTTAGAAGTTTTATTTCAAAAAAAAAATTCATGTCTATTTAAATTAATTTTATAATTTCTTAAAAAACAAACTAGAAAGGAAATTTTGAAAGAAAGAAAGTAGATGAATTCAATAGCACTCTAGCTCTCAGCGGACAACCGTCTCGTAGCTTTTCCTGCCAGACTAGTGCACATTTCCATGTGGGGCCCTAGAGACGTATAGACTAGGGGCTAAGGTGTTACAAATTCTTTGTTTGGAAGTTAATCTAGGTGTGATATTGTGAGCAAGGCAACTTTCCAATATGTTTTGGCAATTGATTCATTTTCTTGTGCACACCAAATCAAGAAGATTTCACAACCTTTTATTTTGAATTAGAAACTTCTACTCTTGTTCCTAAGGTGTTTAGAAATATTTTTCAGCAACTTCTATTCTTGAATTAGAAACTTCTAATCTTATTTCTTAGGTGTTTACAAATATTTTTCAATAGCTTTTATTCTTAGATTAGAAACTTCTAATCTTGTTCCTTAGGTGCTTAGAAACATTTTTCAGTAACTTTTATTCTTGAATTAGAAACTTCTAATTTGGATTATGTGGAATGTTTTTGGTGTGTAGAGCACGGTGTATATGATCACATAAGGTGACACTCCTGATCATGTCATGCTAACATGATCACCCATGTGACTTACACATACTTAGGGGTGCTCATACATTTTTGAGTCCACATGAATTTAAAATAAATTCATACTATCTTATTTGGCTAGGATTTTAGCACTGTTGGATTTACATGAGTTTAATAAAAATTCATAACTTTCAATTGGCTAGGTTTTTCTCCATTTTCTTTCCTAATTTAGATTCCCTTGAAGCATAATAAGTAATGAACGCTTAATTGTATAAATGAAATGAGTTTTGGATGCCTAAACCATTTGAGGTGTTCACTTCATTTCATTTCGTTCCTTTTTCTTAAATTTTGCTCCCCTAAGAGGTTTTTTTAGCTCATTTGGACTTGCTAATGGATTCTAGAAATGAATTGGTATTCATTTAGCATTTCATTTCATTTAGTACAAATTTTCTAGGGTAATACAACCTACCCTTCTTAAAAAGAATTTCGTCTTTGAAATTTGTACATGTTCATTCAATAGGTACTTCCTCAGGGGTTTCTAGTAAATGGTTTGGTTCTGACTAATCTAGTAAGCCTAAGGGCTTTATGTCTATGTAACTATCTTTGTGACAGCCTCTGTTGTTTTCCAAAATTACAAGGTTATGAAACTATCTTTTGTTGAACTTAGCAAATATGGGTTTCTTCTAAGTACTTCTACTATAATCCTTAAGTGTTTCATAGGTTTCGTCTCCTATTGCATAGGGTACTCCCAGCTTACTGACTTGGTCTATGGATTGAATTGGTATGAAATAAGCCACTTTAGTGAGGCAATCACCTCCAACCCATACAATATCTTTTCCTTTCTAGTTCCTAGGTAAACCACTAACGAAGTCCATTGCAACATTATCCCATTTCTATTTAGGATTGGGGAGTGGTTGTAACAATCCAAAGGATTTTTGGTGTTCTGCTTTTACTTGTTGATAGGTTAAGTACTTGGAGACATTCTTAGTCGTGTCTCCCCTTGTTAGTTACATAATAAACTAATATTAGAATAGGCAAAATGATGCATTTTATAAGAAATAAGAGAAAATATAAGTAAAGAATTGCGTAATTAGCAATATTGCATGTAGTTAGGAATTACATTGTTTAATAACTTTTAAGCCTTGTTTTTTTTTATAGTTTTGATATTCTTCTATGAGAAAATGATGTCTGAGAAAAGAATTTACATGTATTACAGGATACAGGCTGATACACAGAAAGAATGCATCAGAAGAAGGAATAAAAGATATGGAATCAAGAGCAAATAACAGAAGACCGCGATACAAGAACAGAATGCACGAAATCTAGGTTTTTGACATCAAATTCATGGACCGCGGTCACTGACCGAGGTCATTCGATTGTATAGCGAAATTTTCATATTTTTTAGGGTTTTTAGTGCGGAACTATAAATAGAAGAAGGGAATTAGAGTCCAGGGGATCGAGGATTGAAGAGGAAACACTGTGACGGCTATTAGGGCATGAAATACTAAGTTTTTATTGATTTTTGAAGATTGTTAAGAGATTTGAGTATGTATTGCTTATTTGAATTTAATTTTATGATTTCCATTCCATTCATGTCGAGCTAATCAGTTTCATTGTCCGGGATGTGATTGTTCAAAGCATAGTTGGTAATATCTACTTGTAGTTGATGATTTATAGATTTTATTCCTTATTGTATAGACTTAAAACCTTATGTATACTGGCCATAGATATATATCGAACTCAGTATTTTAGTCTATCTCGGGAGAGAAGCCTAAAAGATTGATATCACAATCTAAACCTAGACCAGTTGATTGATCGGGAGATTGTTGACCAATCTAGGGAGTTGCACAGGGAGTATTAGACTAAACACATAGATTGTTAAGTAAACACCTCGGGAGAGGGTTGGACAAAACAAATCTAGTGAGTGTTGAAACACCTTAGGAAAGGGTTTCAACCATTGATGTTATAACTCATAGATTAGTTAATTCATAGATACAACGAAGATTTGCAAACTATGCGGCAACATTCATTATCCTAGACATGATTTTCTATTGAATTCTTCAAATTTGTTATTATCTTTGTTTAAATTAGTTTTTAGTTTAGAAATTAACTTAATCACATTCAATCTAGTCTTGATAAAACTGTGATCATTAGTGACTTTGGTATTAAAAATCAAAAGCAACCCTTATTCCCTGAGGACGATACTTGTACTTACCGGATATTACTACTACGATCCCGTACACTTGCGGGATTGCTAACACCCCTCATTCTTCTCCACTAGTAAGTTTTTCTAAGGTTCTGGTATATCTTGTCCACGTTTGGTTATATTGTGTACTTGATTTTATGAGCCTCATCCTATATGATTTGCTCACTCTATCCGTAGATTCTTTCCTCAAGTCTTAGGTGTTCTCAGCATCTAACTCGAGGCTAGTATGCTTATCTTATTCAATTTTCTCTATTAGGCTTGTAAACCATTTGTCTTGCCTTTGTTCATCCCCGATCTAACATAGAAGATCCGATGGCAATAGGCTCATCTTTTAATCACACCCAACCTAAAGTATTTGGTTAACTAGTACTTTTGTTTAAGGTTGAAAAATTTGTGGTAGTTCCTGCCTCCGACTTAGTAGATTTGACCACACGGTAGGCCTTAGGATTGCTGCTTAAGTGACTAATACTATCTTTCTATTTTTAACATTCAAAACATAGCCATAAAAGCTCTTAAGGAAATTAATTTCATTAATTGGAAAAGTTTAGATAAAAAACCTTATTCAAGCCAAAACTCGTAAATGCTAACATATAGCACTTTTTAAGCAAAGGACTCTATACTGCTAATTAAATTTAAAACAAGTTTTCCTTTCCTAATATTGTTATAGTATGGTTTCTATGGTAGGTATTGATCTTCTTAAGCCTCAACAACAAACACTCGGGCCTGGTTTTGCCCACGACCTTGATTCTACTCCTGGTTGGCATTCTACTGTTGTTGTCTGCCCTGAGAACGATCATTCTGACCTCCTCCCTAAGTGTTTTGTGGCTGAGGAGCTTGAGCGAGTGTAGTCAAGCAATTTCTGGCAACATGACACTTCTGCCTGCACATGTAGCATAGTCTTTGCTTCTTCGCTTGTTTTTTTGACTCTTATTTATTTTGTCCCTGTTTCTATGGTGCCTTCCCCCCACTCTTGCCTTTCTTTTAAGTCTCTTGATCTTTTTCATTCCCAGCCCTCTTTCCCCCTTAACCTTTGTTCCAAGTTGAGCTCTTATTCCAGAGTTAGGGCCTTTTCTAAAATGTCTCTGCCAGACGTGGCAGTTTTGGTAGCGTATCTTTTGGATTTAACCATTATCTCTAAGTCAAAAGCCATTTTAGTATCTGATAAGCTATCACAATGAAAGATTTAAGATAATCATAATCTGGGGCACACTACCTGTCTTTCCTTATCTTCGGGATACAAAATGTTTTTTCAAACTTAAGAAGATAGTTGTCTCGTCCATATTCATTCATCGATTTCATATTTCCTAGCCTTTCTCTTCGTTCATATCAAGTATCTGAGTTCTTGATTTATTTAGTGGTCTATCAATTTATGTTTCTAGGTTTTTTTTTTTGTTCTTGGGTATAGGATTTGGTTTCATATGACATATAAATCAAACATGTTTTTCAAACAATCATACGATCAAGCAATTTCATGCTAGCATAGCGAAGTTGCAGGCTTTCGTCTAAGCTTTTAGGTTCAAGTGTCACATACCACTCTACCTCTTCCACTTAGATTTTCACTCAGAAAATTGTCACACCCAAATAATTTTGCTAATGTCTCAATAACTGAGGTTTCTCGAGCCTAATATACCTAACCATCTTATACCAGCCAAGCATAGAGAAACAAGTTTTTCCAAAATTATCGATCATTTACGAAACATGGCCCGTCATTCTCCAAGTTCAGGCTTCCTCCATACCCCCAAATTCCTATGCGTCCCATACCACATAGAAACCAAAAATACATAATCTTTTTGACCTCGTGTCCTAACAAAACAATAATTATGTTCTCGCATATTTTTAGCTTCTAACGTATGTCCTAAAGTTTTATGCATTTGATCCATTATTCCACCCTTGGCAACACCCATGTTTCTACCTATGGTCTCTTCCCTTGACATAGGGTCTCAGTCTGGTTGACTTACAACCTTTATCTAGTTAAGATACCGCCTTGAACATCTTTTTCAACTTATATTCCATTTCTTGTCCTAATTTTTCAACTTCTAATTTTCTTTTATAAAAAGTAAGGGTGTTTTTCAACTCCGACCACCCGTACAAGCTATACAAGTTGGTGGGACAACCTTTAGATTGGGCATAGAGACCAAAGTCTGCTTGGCAACCGCGCTTTCTCGAGTAGGATAACCACCTCCCTTTCAATGTTTAGCTTTACTCGGGATAAGGCTTATCCACTATCAGCTCAACTTGTAGTCTTTGTATCCAAATAAAATATTTCAAACATATCTTTCCTTTTTTAAAACACTTTCTAAAACAGTTTTCAATTTGAAAATAGAATGTATGGCATTCTAATTTCAACACAAAACACAGGTCAAACCTAATTGAGTTAATACTTTCTAAATCTAATACCACCTTTGGTATAAGGTTAAACTTTTTAATTCTAGCCCAACAACACATGTTTAGGTTTGACTTTTTATTTTTAATCCAAAGCATCTAAAGCCTAGGCTTTGATACCACACTTGACAACTCAACCCCCGAGACTTTCAATTGGACTTAACTACAAGGCAAGTCGGGCCGGTGTCACTCTATAAGTACACAACTTGACTTTTTATGTCAATTAATCTCATGCCTTAATGGAATTTTAGAGTACTTAACTCAAATTTAGGAATTAAATTAAATAAAGCAATAATACAAGAGGCAAAAGAAATTTATAAACTTTATTAATTTAATAAAGTGGAGTACATAACTAAATCTTAAAAAGAAACTATTACAGCAAAATATTCAAAACTTGGGCAACATGCCCTTATATAGAAATTAGAAACTTTTTAAATTTAAGAAAAAGGCTTGACTAATATTCATGGTCTTCGTGCAAGTCAATTTCTTGAAAAAGAAAAGGAAAGGTGAGCACATAGCCTAGTGGATCTTTTTTAAACAACCAAATTACTAATTTAGATTAACAACACATTTAAATTCAAGCACTTGTAAAGCATTAGGTGTTTCAAACAATATTTTATTTATAGTTGTAAATTTGACTGATAAAGCCTTTGATGTTCTTTATCAAAGTACCTCCCTTCTGTGAATAGACATTCCTTATGCCAAGTTTCATTGGATTTAGGGCCTAAAACATATTCCAAATATTTTGGGACATCGCCCATGTGAACTAATCACATGTAAAAAACACCCATAGTAACCCTCATGTTCATTGTGACAGTACATGGTTCTTAATCTCAACATATTTCATTAAATCTCATACTCATGTAGCATAAATAATATATACTCAAAAAAAATCAGCATGTTTAACACATAAACATTCAAAGCATGAAAACAAATACATAGTATGCATCACACTTTAAAATAAACCTAAACATGCATAATCTAAGCATGGCATGGCACATGATCAACTTAACATGCCATACATGCAAATATGAAATTTAAATCATATTATTCAAACCTAAATATGCATTCGAAACTGAAATCAAGCATACATAAACTTGGTATTAAACTAAACAAGTAAAATAGAGGTTTGAGAAGTCACTTCCACCTTAGTATGCAAAACAGCTGTAAGCCTCTGAAATCCGGCAGAACTTCATTACTCTAAGACTTTCAAACACTCAAAAACTAAGGGGATTGCCAAGAAGAAGGCTAGAGAAAGTCAAAAAAGACTAGTATGCTCTTACTTTGGAACAAGGAAGAATGAGAACATTGGGGGGTTTATATAGGATTTCATGAGTACTAGAGGACGTTTTCAGCATGCTTATACTAGGATATCTTTCAATTCCTCCATGGGAATGTTTTGGATTGCATAGATTGAGTATGCACATGGTTTGGAATGTGGGCTGATTTGGTTTTCAATTCTTAGTGTGAACACAAAATATAAGCTTTATTTGATTTTCTATTTATGTGTGAACACAAAAAGGATTTAGAATACTTACTATTCTTTGTTTGGAAGTTAATTCAAGTGTGATATTGTAAGCAAGACAACTTTCCAATATGTTTTCGTAATTGATTCATTTTCTTGTGCACACCAAATCAACAAGATTTGGCAACTTTCTATTTTAAATTAGAAACCTCTAATCTTGTTCCTAAGGTGTTTAGAAACATTTTTCAATAACTTTTATTCTTGAATTAGAAATTTCTAATCTTGCTCCTTAGGTGTTTAGAAACATTTTTCAGCAACTTCTATTCTTAGATTAGAAACTTCTAATATTTTTCCTTGGGCGTTTAGAAACATTTTTCAGCAATTTCTATTCTTGAATTAGAAACTTCTAATTTGGATTATTTGGGACATTTTTGGTGTGTAAAGCATAGTGTATATGATCACATAAGGTGGCACACCTGATCATGTCACGCTAACATGATCACACATGTTACTTAAACATACTTAGGGGTGTTCATACATTTTTGGGCCAACATGAATTTAAAATAAATTCATATTCTTTCATTTGGCTAGGATTTTAACACTTTTGAGTTCACATGAATTTAATAAAAATTCATAACTTTCAATTGGCTAGGTTTTTCCCTATTTTCTTTCCTAATTTAGATTCCCTTGAAGCATATTAAGTAAATAAACCCTTAATTACGAAAATGAAATGAATTTTGGATGCCTAAATGATTTGAGGTGTTTACTTCATTTCATTTCATGTTGTTCCTTTTTCTTAAATTTCGCTCCTCGAAGAGGTTTTTGAGTTCATTTGGACTTGCTAATGGATTCTAAAAATGAATTGGTCTTCATTTATCATTTTATTTCATTTAGTACAAATTTTTCACGGTTTACAAACCAAGGTTATCGCGGTAGTCATATAGATTATTGTAGTAATGGCGTACAAAACCCATAAACGAGATTTTATCTTGGTTATCGCGATAGTGCCTGAGACTACTGCGGTAATGCGATAAGAACCCATAAAAAATTGACGTAGTTTGACTATCGCAATAACGCTATCACATTGTTGTGGTAATACATAATATGTGTGTGTGTGTGTGTGTGTGTGTGTGTGTGTGTGTGTGTGTGTGTGTGTGTATAAATGTATGTGTGTGTATGTGAACAGTGCGCCAAAAAATTGTAATCTCGTTATTCATCCTACAGTCGTGCACTACCTCTCCCAAGAATCGATACTAGTTACTCTCAACCGACTTCCTTCGCCCCACACGCATTCTAAATTAGATCCATCCAATCCCTATCCTTTCTTAACTATCCTACGAGCATTAAAAGAAGAAAAATCATGTTGTTGGTGAGGCACAATTACTAAGACCTGTTGTAACACCCCGCCTCCCAAGTCCCATCTTCCACGTCATCTGACGATTCAAGTCTATTTGATCAAAAATCTTGGGATACCCGGGAGACGGGCCCGTGCTACATTTTCTTCTTCTTAGACCCAAATGCATTAGGGTTCCTGTGTACATTAGTCTATGTACAAAAATAACATCATAGTAAAGAAGATTCTTCATGTGTTCATTTAACAATTCCAAGTACAATATTCCATTACAGCGAAAAATAAATTTAAAGCTAAAAATACATGAGTTCACTTGGGCTTATTTGCCCTACATTAAATTAAATAAAAACTTTCTAAGGAACAATCTCCGCTCAGGCTGATCAATTTCCTGTTGTGAAATATAAGGGGGTGAGCTACACAGCCTAGTGAATCATTCCATCTATTTAATCAATTATTCCAACCAGACAATGCAAGCAGATCAAACACTTCCAGAGATTAATTCGATTCACCCAACATATTAATTCAGTCGTAATTTAGACCGAACGAGAATACCCTATGTGCTCCAGATCTAGGGAGAGAGATCGATTCTGAAACTCAAACCCATTTCCAGTGGAATTATTTTTTAAACCCGTTCCATGCTGGTGTCGGTATTGACAGCCAGTTCCAATTCTACATGGAACACAGAAAGTCCCCGTACCGGTACGTGGTTGAAATCTCATTTAAACTGACTTTTGTGTGCAAGAACACGGTAGATAAATATTCCAACAAAAATTTAACATACCACAGTATAACATGATAAATCAACAAAAGCACAGATGTTCGATTTCTGATGTAGAAGATCGTACGAGATGCAACTACAGAGCATACTCTCTCAAATAGGAAAATGACTTTCGATTTCTGATGTAGAAGATTGTACAAGACGCATCTACAAAGCATACTCTCTTGGTCATGCAACATGATGATTGAAAGAAATAAATGCAAAGAATAAAAGCATAAAAGAATCAAACTAACCAAACAAGCAAACATCATCTAAATCAAAATAATAAATTAAAAGAAAGGAAAGAAACTCACCTCAAGATCGCTTCCTAAATTATTTGTAGCACTTCGTGGCTACTACTTCGCAAACTATTTAGAATAGCTCAAGCAAAGAAAACTTAGAACTAAGGTTGCCAAGAAGGAGGCAAAGAGAGAAAGCAAGAGGAATTCTCAACTCTTGTCTTTGGGATGAATGAAATGGGTGGAGTAGGGGGGTTTATATAGGGCCTTCCTCCAAATAGTGTCTCTAACTTTTCAATGTGGGATTATTCATTCCCACACATGCCCACTTTAACATCTCAACACATGGGTTTCATGAATGTTTTTCCTTTACACATATTACGTCTCTATGTATATTACCATCATACTAAATGAAATATTATTTTCATGAGTGCATCTAATTAATATTTTATACACATACTTTTCTATATTAATATCAAACTAAAAATACTATTTTCTTATTCAAATAGAGAAACATATATTTACCCAACAATTCTTTATGTCTAATATTAATCATCATATATTCTTTTATACTTCCATATTAACTTATTAATTGCATACCAATAACAAATATGTATATGTGTTTATATTTAAATATATACATATATGTGTTTTAAACTCAAATTTCGATTATTACGTCACTAAAATTTTTGGTATTACACCTGTACACAGGTAACACACTAGAACTCATGTAGAAACCCATGTTTTAATCACTATTAGGCACTATCTAAGATTATATATGTTTTCTTGATCAAACATAATCCTAAAACCACTTGCAGCATCCGTGTGAAGCAAACAAAGGAGACAACGAAAGGGGCAGCAAGCAGAGACAAAGTATAAAGTCATTCTAACCCATATCATGTCTATTTTAACAATAGAGATCAACACATAGGCGTGTCGTACACAAGAGAAGCAAGAAACTAGTGCATGAAAGTGCAGTTTCTGTAAAATCATGTGACTACTGTGATAGTGCATTGTACACATAATTTTAGCTATTAGTTACTGCAATAACATGAAATAATACCGTGGTAATGTGAAATCCTACATTTTAGCTACTGTGGTAATGCATCAAACATCCTTGAATTACTGCAGTAACACCCAAGCCTACCGCGGTAATGCCTCCTAGAATCTTTTTTTTGTGTTTTCATGTATAGACCTTGATTATCGCGGTATTTCCCTGCTCCACCGCGGTACACGAGCAAAAAATAGACCAGCATTTGTGTGTTTTGACCTTCTTACACACCATATACCACATAGACTCGAAGAACCATTGTATTATGATTTAAAAACATTATAAATGCTTCAATTTATAAAACTCATGATATTAAATCTTTAAAGGTTGAGGATACACGAAGATTGGGATAACAAAGTGAAGCTTAAAAAGAAATGAACGAGGAAACAGGTGGAGATGACTATCCACACTTTAACATTAGTTTGGCCTTAAACATTGAGCATGACTAATTATTTACCTTATCTATTTGTTTAGAAGCATGCTAGGAATGTGACCATGATCTATTTGGATGATTGCATGTCTGTGATACATGTAAAGTACATTGTATGACTCTCACATGATAATTTTGCTTTGATATTATGCTATATCCATTGTGTGACCTGATGCATGATTAATAGTTGATCAAAATATGCTATGTGTTCATATTCTAGGATGATAATATGAATGTCAATGCTAGTGGTTACTATACAAAGATGATCCAGAGCTCAACCACGTACTGGCATGATATGGATACTGTGGCAGTAGTTTCGTATCATTGTCGGTATTCTCACCCCTAGGCGGGTCTCATGCCACTGTGGTAGTAGTGGAAGGAATTGATTGTCGAGTGAGACTTCACTCCTTAGACTAGTGATCAAGTGAGACATCAATCCAGAGATAGGGTCTTGAATAGGTAATTAGCCTGTGGTCATTACATTGATATTCTGGACCTAATGGGGAATACTGAGGAGAGTCATTTCAATCTTAATGTCAATCTAAATAATTGAACTGCTTGACATACCTAATGTTTTATAAGTGTTTGCATATTTTATGTTTATAACTTTAATAATATTTGAGATATGTTATATATGATCAATTGAGCTCTTGAGCTCACTCCACTCATTTCTTTTTAGGTAATCATTGAAGGCCCTTGCATTGGCAAGTGAAAATGGAACCATTTTTGTAGTTGGGGTATACCTCACCACTGAGATTGTGTAGGAGTAGAGTTTACTCATTTCTTTTCAGTTGTAGGGCAATGGACCATTGTGACATTTATCTTGTTCAGTTACTTGTTGATGTCTGCTTTTGAGCCAAGTAATTACTATTCTATATGAATCTTGGACATGAGGCTTGCTTTTAATTATTATTATAGGTAAGTTGATTTATTTCATTTAGCATATTGTCCCTATGCTATTTATTCATGTGATAAATTAGTAAATTGTTACTCTAATATATGATAGAATGTGACCTGATATAAATAAAACAGGAGGTGATAATGAGATAAATGAATATCTCGGTGCTTGGATGATGAAAGTAGGAGTGAGCGCATGTGAATATGAACATGTCTCAAGTTGAGAGATGAAGACGCCTAGACAGTGGTGATTGTGACCAGATTTAAGGGCCGGGGTGTTATAAAGGACTTGATGAATTCCCTTAGCAACTAGTCAAGTGCTATGCATGTGAATCAAACCATCAAAATGACATTTAATATTAACAAAATGCATCGATTGCCTACAAGACTCTTATTCTTGTTAGGAGGAATTAGAGAACATGTATTGCTTTGCAGTAGTACATTATATTCCTATTTTATAGCATTATGCGATACAGGCAATTGTAATTTCTTCTTTGCTAATGATGGCTTCATTTAAGCATCACATATGACTAGCATTTGGTTAATTTAATTTGGCAAAATAAACCTTAGGTTTAAAGATCCCTCATTGGGCTCATAAAACTATGGGACTAATGGGGTGAAGAACATGTTTAGATGGAAGTGAGGGACATTCTGAGTGAAAAAAAGGTAGCATAAGAAGAACTAGATGTAGAGATAGAAGAAGTGGGAGTGCAAATTGAATGATTAACCTTTAACGGGGTTAAATTAGGAGAAGAAGAAACTAATGGTGTTGTACTTGGGAGTTGTGTGCTTATAATACTCAAAAAATTTCTAAAACTTTTAAATTAAATAAATTATAAAATAATTAATAAATGATTCTCATAATAGAAAATTCCATGAAATAAAGGATGAACTTAAAAATAAAACACCGAAAATATAGGGCTTGAAGGTTCTAGTCAATACGAAAATTTAAAATTGCATGTAGACCTTGAAAATAAAGTACGACCCTCAAAGTGTAAAATGATCATTTTATGACTTGAGGTAAGTGCCATTTTACACTTAATATGACATATACAAATACATAGTAGGGTAACATGAATATTTTTACTTGTTTGTGGGTGCAAAACGATAATTTTATCACTTAGGAGCAAAATGGTCATTTTACGTAAAATACTCATGAATTGAGATCAAGAGATAGAATGGATGATTGATATGAAATCTCATATCGTCATATAAATCTCAAATCATAAAATAGAAATTTACAAAAGTAAAGGTACAGATCAGATGATGTCACATATGAGCATAGGGAAGCCTGAATCTCATTTAATGAAATTGGGACATGTGGTGCTCAAGTGGAACTAAGTTTACACAATAAATTATCATGTGGAGCAAGGGATCACACATAAGGGGCATCATTTTAAGGGGGAGAATCAAATCTAATTAAAATTCTTGCCTATTTTGGCTAATCCCTTATTAGTTAAGAGAATAATGTTGATGTATAGAATATATAATTAGTAAATCTTCACCATAATCATGGGGAACATCCAAGAAAAAGGGAGATTGTGATTGGAAAGAAATGTTGAATCTTATTTGAATTCAAATATGATACCAAAATATCATAAAGATACGCAAAATATCAACACCTTCCATAAGTTGTCAAGTTTGCGAGCATAGCTAAACCTTATTTGTTTTCTCTTGCTTTCCCACATCTAATCGACCCTCTTATCCTCCTTTCTTTATCATTGATGGCCAAAGAAAAACCAGCAAAGGTGTATGTGAGATGTATTCAAAGAAACACAATCAAACTAATCAATAATCCCTCAAAAAACATTACAAATTCTCACCCTCTCCAACATTCCCTTTCTCCCATCATTCCCTCCACTTTTCCTTATTTTTTATTAAGAAAACCTGCAACATATCCTAGTATATTAACCCCACAAAATTTCCTCAAGGTAGCCAAGAACTTGTGGAACAAACCCCCTCCAGACTATCAGTAACAAGTTCCAGAAAGCACCATGTCATCATGCTATTGCTTGATTCTTTTTCCCATCACCTTTCTTCCTTTACTCCCCAAGTTTGACCCCCGTTTTGACCAAGGAATTAGTGGACACTACAAGAAAACTAGGCTCTTGTGACAAATTATTTGTGACAGACAAACTAGCTGTCATTTAAAAATTTTTTAATGGCAGGCTTTTCTGCCATAAATAACAAAATAAAAAATGTGCATTGAATTATAAAAATATTAATGACAGTGAATATGTTGCCATTAATAAAAAGAAAGTCCTAACAGTTAATAACTTAATATTGTGCACAAATATATATATATTTTACTCTAACACAGCTCCATAACCTATCCTCCGAGCTTAACACAAATAAATTAAAATGAAAATGAACTGTTCATTCTTCTCATCCAAGCTTCACCTTTGCATCGCCAACAGTAGCGAGCTTCACCTTCAAATCGTTGCGCTTCACCTTCGCTTGTGAGAAGCAACGTCGTCGAGTTTCACCTTCGCTCTCACGTGAAGCAGCTTTGTTGATCACCATCCTCGAGCTTCACCTTTGCCTGCGTACCGGAACTTTGTAAACCAACACTCGCCTGCAAGAGCAGCAACTTCGTCTTTCTCGTTTTCTTTGCACAGGATTTTGTTCTTTGAAGAACAAATCTTCTATTTTTCTTCGCACAAGTTTTGATCTCACTCTCTGAATCTCTATTTTTCTAGTTGTTAAATGTTTTAGGGCTTTGTTTTTCTTTTTCTGTATCTCCGAATCTTTGAATCTTTGTTTTATGATCTTTTCTCACTATGATTGTGATCTTTGGGGCTTATTATAGGTTTCTTGAAAAACATTACTTAATTTCTTTGAGAACAAATTTCAAGAATATTGTGCTAGAAAAGTGTATGATTAAATGCCTCATAAAATTATAGATGTATACTAAAAAATACAATATCATTCTGTAATACAAATTTTGGTTTGATGAAAATTGCAGGATTCATTTCTTTCATAGCCGATACTCAGTGTATAATTGTAAATTTTATACTATAGCTCATAATTCAAAAAGTTGAGATTATCTAATGATGTATATTACTATTTAAAGTACAAACTTGATTGATATACCATCCATCAAATTTAAATGGTTGAATGCATTATATAGCAATATTGAAATAGAATGTGATATGAAATAAATATGAATCTAAACAATCTAATTAATAGACTGAATATTTAAAGAACAAATTTGAAATTACTTAGAAATGTTGCATACACAGCAAAACAATTGTATGCATACACGTAGAGAAAAAACAATGTAAAAAATAAAAGAAGAAAAAAAAAGAAAAAGTAGGGAGAAGAGGAGCAAGAAAGAAATCTAGCAGAGTTTTAGAGAAGCAAAGGTAAGCACATGGGAGTTGGGTCTACAACTGCTATGACTAATCTTTAATAACATTTTGTAGTTGTTTGGGAAAAACACAAATACACTATTAAAAAAATAGATTTAACAATTCTTATCAAGCATGACTTTCTTCAATTTGTCTTCAATTTTCACAAACTCTGATGAAAACTAGTATTATTCAAGGAATGGTTAAGGCATTAGATTTAAGAAATGGGAGTCTTGGTTGTCCTAAATAAAACTAAAGAATCCTACTAATTTAAATTACTGAAATGCTAATAGAAGTAAACAATCACAATATTATTTTAACACTTTTATTTATTTCTATATCTTATTTAATCCATGAATTCAATGTGAGTATTAAGAATTTACAATATCTGGGTTATTGATCTGTTTATGCCCTCATTCTTCTGTCCTATAATTTTAGGAATTATTTCCCACATTTTCTCTAACGTGGGGCCTAACTATAGATAAAACTTTTGATTAAATAAGAGCTGGTGTGATTTTCTCTAATTCATGCTCAGAATGATACAAACTGAACATATAAACTGGAGAAAGAGCATGACGTATACAAGAGAACCTGATGAACGAACTTTTACTGCTCATCAGGTTTGAATTTGAAAGAGAAAAATAGTCTTGTCGATGCCCTGTTTCTTTTGTCCTTATTGACTATTTCTTCCTTGATTACTTTCATTGTCTGTTCTTGATTTCCTTCTTGACACATATGTAATTCTATGCATTGAAGTTGGTGAGATCCTCAAAGAGTACCTGTTTGACATTGCAATTCATGTATTAACTAAGAAAAAGCACCAAAAAATTGCCTAGAGCCACTAGTAAATTGCCGGCAATCCAAGTATCCAAGAGTGATCTGCTTTTTAGCTGTATTTTGCTGCATGCATGACTTGGTCTTCTCACAGGACGACACAAAAGGTTTGAACTGGGGTTTATTATAATAAATAGACCTGTAAAATATACACCCTTTCTTCAATAAAATCTCTCTCTACTAATTCCATGTGACCCAGAGTAGATTGAATATTCAAGAATGTTTGGGAGATGCAACTGTTTTGAGTGATTCTTGAAGATTAAACATATAATTGAAGAGGGTTGATCCATGTCATGAATTGTCTTTTCCTTTTGTTTCTCTTTTTTGGCTCTATCGGCT
>JAJIYU010009408.1:0-17016 GCA_030144865.1 Tinospora cordifolia | reverse complement strand
TATATATATATATATAATTATTTTTATTTCTCTGAAAATAAAAATATGAAATAGATATATAGAAAAATATATGAAATAAAGAAATGAAAAATATAAAGAAATATTGAATATTAATTGTTGGCAGTAAAAATAAATAAAGAAATAGAAAGATATCTAATAAATACAGTATTAAAGAAATAGAAAGGAGAGAATATTAACAAATCTATATAATACAAGTAAGAAACATAGGAACATTTAATAAAATAGAAAGATATGTGGAATGTTGGGTATAAACCATATATACATAGATTAGAAAGTGAAATTGGGTTATATCATTAGAAAATTCCAGATGATGGAAACTTCAGAAAGTGATTTTGGCATTATATATTGCATCCAACGTTTAGAAATGCGTAATCCACATCTAAACCCGCACGATCTTACGGTCCAAGATCCACCTGCACGATTTGACAATCGCGATTGAGCTTGCACTGACGCGCAGATGTACTGAATCACCACAATCCAACGGCCCACGTTCGATCCGCCTGATTCAACAACGCACAACGCACGCGCGATTTTGCAAATAGCGCGATCTACGATCCGTCATGTGGTACTCGAGGATGATCCAAGCAATGAGAATAAAGGTATCGAGAAAAAAATACAGGAAAATTGGGAAAAATAACTACAAAATTCGAATAAAATTAAAAAAATTGGTTCTAAATTCCAAAAAATTATCCAAAATACACTTTCTATTCTCCTATACTAGGGAGGCACGAAATTTTGAAGAATTGGTAAGTTTCCTACAAAAAGAACACCAAAAACTTACCATTTTCTACCCTTTTGAACTCTATATAAACCCCCTCATGCTCACATTCCTCTCATCCCAAGAAACAAGAGTTGAGATTTCCTCTTGTTCTCTAAGCCCTCTTTTTGGCACCCCTTCTCACCTTTCTTTTCTCTCTTATGTGTGAGAAGTTCTTGGTTTGGGGATTTATATTGAGTGATTTTCTTGGTGCTTGTACATTGGGAACTCTTGCTTAAACTTTGGGGAGAAAACATCATAAGGTGGAAGTGGCTACTAGAACACCCTTTATTCTTATTCATTCTAGTAGCATGATTCAGTGTTTTGTCTTTTCCTTGAAATCAAACTCTTTTAATTTCAGTTTCAATATTATACAATTTATTATCAGATTTTTCAGTTTTGATCCATGCATTACTCATGTTCATGTCATGTTAGTAACATGCTTAGGATTTTATTTCATAGCATGATAAAAATTTTGGATGTTCCATGTATGATTCTTGTTTTGATTATGAACTAAATTTTCATTTTTTTTTGAAATAGTTTATGTTCTGAAAATTATACATGAGTATGAGCTTTAAAATAAGAAGATGGCGTTAATAACCACGTACCATCATAGTGAACATGAAGTTGCTATGGATGTTCTTTTTTCATGGATAGCCATGAGGTTTTAAGACCTAAGTGCTTGGTTGGTGGGTAAGCTCCCTAAAGTCTAGAAGTCCAATGAAATTTTCTATGTAATGCCATATTTCACTCTAAGGAGGCATTTAGTTAAAAACATCAAGGGTTGAGAAACTCTTTTGGTCTAAATTACAACTTGAAATAATATGATGCTTGAAACGCCTAATGAATGCAAGTGATTGAATTATTGAATTTGAACAATGGTCGTTTGAAAAAGGATCCACTGAGCTATGTGCTCACCCCTTCTTCTTTTATTTTTCAGGAAATTAAATTATGAAGACCATGTAATTTGTATGGTTTCTATTTTAGCAAGTTTCTATTTTTTCAAAGTTTCCTTTTAATGTAAGGGCATGTCGCCCAATTTTGAATAAGACTTTCATTGAAAGTTAGTTTTTATTTTAGAGGTTATGAGTTTCTTTTTGATCAACAATGTAATAGTTTACTTTTACATTAGAAAGTTATGTATTTTCCTTTTTATGAATAAATGAGTTGAATTTTTCTTTATCTTTAATTGCCTTAATTTTATTAAGTGGAAATTTGTATTCTTGAATTTACTCTAAGGCATGAGGTATTGAAAAATAGAAATTCAAGTGTGTGTCACTTGTAAAGTAATATGGACCCAACTAGCCTTGTGGTTAAGTTCACTATTGCAACAACTGTTACAACAATGGGTTCAACAGTGGTTATGTCCACACTCAAGTAAAAGTCTTGGGGGTTGGGGTGTTACATCAACCAACTAGGCCAAGCTTGGTTCAACCCAATCAGCTCTTATCAAACTCAGTCAACTCTGGACATACTTGACTAAGGTGGTGAATGGAGTCAAAAGTGGTTAAACATGGTTAAGTGAGACATTCGACCAATCTTAAGCTACTAAGTCAACTCGATCAGAATTGGTCAAACCTAGCACTTGCTAACCTAGGTGGTCAACAGGGTTAAAAGTGGTCAATTTTAGTCAACATTGGTCAATTGAGTCAAAATCCCCAATTTCTAACACCTAGTCATATCGTTAGCTTATTGTTCCACATGCGTGACAATTTGTCCAATTTTTGTGATCGATCTATACATCCTATTAGTACCAAAATTTCCAGATATGTTCTACACTCCCTAAGTATTCCACAGAAATTTTAATTGGGATTTTAGGGCCTCATTTTCCATGGTTTTGAAGTGTACTAATAGATACTGCAAATTCACGTTTGTAATGTGATAGACAATTACTTAGTGCATTGCTTGACCCACATTTCAAACTCAGAATGGCCTAAAATTTGGTACACATACTTTTGACATGTCCAGTGACTTTTTCACCAAGTTTCAGCTCCAAACACCTAATTTTGGTCATCTGACCGACCCTCTACATAATCTGTTATGAAACAGATTTTTCCCACCCATCTTTTCAATGGTTTTTCTAGTGCATAGTTGATCCTATTACTCTAATGATTTGTGATACTTTCTTACTTGATCAGTTGGGGTTTATGTTTCACAAGATTTACATGATGGTCCATTCAAAATAGCAAGCAAGCAAGGCAACTATTACTCTCAGACACAATCGTCAGACATGGCATGCATCCAAATTTTTAGAAAATTTTTTAAGTCCTAGATTTCCTTAAGCAACTACGCATCTTTGTGTGGACATTAAAACATGTACACAGAGACGTAGGGGTTGGGGTTTATACCTCATTGTAGCCTCTAGTGTGAGGTGTAAAACGTATCAAAGTTCAGTCTAATTGAATGTCCCTAGTGACTCCAAATGCTACCTCAAATCTAGTTCCAAGATCTGTCTTTTGCTGGAACTGTTGTGACAGTTGATCAAATAGTCAACTTCAGTGCCTTATGAAACAGGTTCAAGGTCTCAATTTTCATTTTCTACCAATTGGAGATCTAAGTATACATAATAAGGAAGAAAAAGAGTGGTTTTACCTCAAAGACGGTGTAACACACTGGGTCCCACTAGGTGATGATATTGTCCCCACTTAGCCACGAATACACTGTGAGGGTTTTGTTCCTGGAGAGACTCAAACTTGAGCCACCCCCAAAAGGCCTCAACACTAGTGAACACTCGCATATGCACTCGTAGCCCAGTCTCAACTCTGAGGTCCAGCCGATGTAGGATTATTACAATCCACCCTCCTTAGATGTCATCTCGTCCTTGAGATGCATACCCGTTACACTTAGAAGAAGTTCTGATATTATTTTCTAACACATCGGGTCCCACTATGTGACGATATTGTCCCCACTTAGCCATGGACACACCGTGAGGGTTTTGTTCCTGGAGAAACTCGAACTTGAGCCACCTCCAAAAGGCATCGACACTAGTGAAAACCCGCGTATGCACTTATAGCCCAGTCTCAACTCTGAGATCCAGCCGATGTGGGATTATTACAGACGGATCTCGCATGGACTAGGAAATATCCCTTCGAAAATCGGATCCACACTATTTTTCAATAGTTTCAGCTCACAACCATGACGACCAGCACACATTCACGACCATTCTCCTCTCTATTGGTAATTTGACAATGGGCTTGGGGGTTCTTTGAGAGGGATGTGATAGCTTTGAAATGAACCAAGTTTCAAAGAAAATGGACTTCAGGTAAAGGAGATGTGAGCAGGTGAAGGTGGGGCATTCAAACTGAAAAATTACTCCAAAACGGGTTTTTTGTTGCATGTATGAGGCTCCCTTGCATGGCAAATGGGCTACCATGTGGCACATGAGTTGCCATGCAAGGTGACTTGATGGCCAACATCACATCCTTGCTCAGAAGCTTTGATGGATAGGTCAAAACCAAGCATCAAAACCATGGATTGTAATGTTTTTTTTTTGGAATTTCTAGGAAAAAGGAGGGAAAAATGAGCTAGAAAAAAGGGGGGAGGAAGAGGGCCAGGTGCTGGGTCGACCAGTCGATCGGGGCGGCCCATGCGCTAAGCTCGGGAGCTAAGCACCTGGGCCGTTTGCCTTGATCTGAACCAGCACGGGCCGTTCGGCCCGTTCGATTTTTATCCCCCAAGGGCCTGGGCCGGCCCAAGCCCTGCGCCTAGGTTTGCCCGAGCCCCCACTTTTTTTTTTTTGGTTGTTTTCCCCTTGTGTATATATATACATTTAATTCATTTTTCTATTATTAATTTTATTTAATTTACTCACTTATGCATTCACCAATTTTCATCAAAATCTTTAATTATACACAATTTCCATCATTAATGCATTTTTTCAAAAATTAAATATTCCACCTAAAATTTACATTCTCTCAAAATTGATATTTCACCTAAAAATCAACATAAATCTCTAAAAATTCTTTTTTCTTCCTAAGAATTAAATAATCACTCTAAAGATCTTATTTTCTCATCAATTAGTAATTTCTCTCTTCAAAAACTATATTTTCCAAGTAATCTAATTTCATTGATTAAATTGTTAAATAATTGAAAAAAATTTGAGAAAATTCATATATTTTCATTCAAAATTCAAAAAAATATAAAGAAGTACATATGTCGAATTTATCAATCCAATGTAAAAAATATGGGTCATCACACTGTCTTTGTTCTCTTTCCAACATACATTAATACTCTTTCATTGAAGTTTCCTACTAATGATAAGTTAAATTATATAACTTTAAGCATAGATAGATCATAGTTAATTAAATGTAAAATTTTTTAAATGGATAACTTTTTTATTTAAACTTTACCTTTAGGATAACAAGATATATTGAAAAGAGGGAGAAGAGATTCTTCATTCAAAGTTTTTATTACTAACTAAAATGAGGGGTAAAATGCTCGTCAGCAGCTGAGAAACTCAACCAAACACCTTAATTAATTTAAAACTTTTTGCAGTATATTGTACTACAAGTTCCATAATACAAGGAATTAATATAAGGAATCAAAGGTATATTAAATATTTTGATAACCTCCCATCTCCACGCTTTTTTATTACAAATTAGTTCTAGTGAGACCATGCGTGAGGTTGTGGAGAAAAAGAGGATGTCCGCTTTGATGGATGAAAATTATCTCCATTGACTATCTCTGCCGTCCTTCTTTTTCAAAGTCTTGCCACGGCCGCTTCCCTTTTGATTAGACCAAGGACTTGGCAAACCTCAGGAAATGAAGCTTTACGAATCTCTGCATACACCTCTCCAATCCACTTTCTGGAACTCAATTTCTTCCCGAATTGCAGTGCAGCCTCCAGCATCTCCTCCGGGTTTTCATGAACTGAATCAATTATTCCCATCCCCACTGCCTCTATTGGCTTTACCTTTGCAGCTTGTAGCACGACATTGCGTTGAGCCTTTGGTGAAGTAATCTTTGATCTCATCATTGCCATGAAGTAATCAGGAAGGGTAGACCCAATATCAAGCTCACTCATGTAAAGAAAGCCTCGGTCTTTCCTCATGAGCAAGTAGTCATGGCTAATAGCAATCATGAATCCAGCAGCAGCAGCATGGCCATTTACTGCAGCTATGGTTGGTAATGGGAGAGACAGCATGTCGGCCATAATAGTTCTAAAACACTCAACCATGTGGCGCAGCCGTTCAAAAGGGTCCGCTCCGGGTTCTAAAGCCCAAGCCAGGTCGAGGCCGTTGGAAAAGAACTTACCTTCAGCAGTAGTAATTAGGACTGAGCCCGGTTTGGCATCTGTACGAACTTGGTGGAGAAGAACCCGAATCTTGCCAATGAGAGTTGGGTTGAGACGGTGTTGATCATCACCAGTCAAGGTTAGAAGGAAGATGTCATCGTGTTTCTCTAGTGTGCACATGGCCAACTGAAAAGGGAACCAACATGCAGTTAAGAATTTACAAAAAAAAATAAAAATAAAAATAAAAAAAATAAAAAAAAATAAAAAAAAAAAGAAGGAAAGGATAAAATATGGCACTGACACTGCAGTTTTGAGTAATAATTTCAAGCGAGAAAGATAAAAAAAATAAGAAAATAAAAAAAAGCCACCTGGGAGGCAATAGCAAAAAGCTTACTCTTCACATAACAATTACAAAAAAAAATCTTCTATTTCAAGTTATGAAACTCTATGAAGATGTATCATATTATCGTTAGATTATTGATCTCTTAATGTTTGGCTTATTCATGAATAATTTTGTACGATTGGCTGTCAAATATAGTAAAATCTAAGTAAAAGTAATCTATGTTTTCAGTCATTTAGACTTTAATGTATCGAACAGATTGTAATTTTTTAATGTGTAAGGATTTAGTAAGGCTCTCTTACACAAAAATTATTGGATCCGATATATGTATTTTTTAAAATTTTTAATGAAATTACTTAAATTTTTTAATTTTTTTAATTTTAAATTATTTATTAAAAAATTAGAATAATTAGAAAAAATATATAATTTTAAAATACATGAAATTATAAGAGAATATAATTTTTGGAGAAATATGATTTTTCGGAATAATTATGAAATTTTAGAATAATTAATAAAATTTTTGGAGAAATTATACAATTTTAGAAAAAATAATTGTATAAACAATAAAAATGGTGAATAACTGCAGATTTTGAAGAAGTTGAAGTGGAAATAGATTAAATAAATTTAGAAAAAAATGGTAAAAAATAAGTATATATGTGTGTGTGTATATATATACCAAAAAAAGGGGGAACGAAAATAAATAAAGAAAATTGAAACAAAAAAAAAATTGAATCTCGGCCACATTGGCCGAGAATTGGCTCGAGCTCACAGGCCTGAGTTGAACAGGCTGGCGAGACGGGCCTCGGCTCCTCCTAAGCGAACCAGCGCGTGCACTAGCGGCCCCCACTAAACCGGCCTAGGCTTGTGGGCCGGCCCATTCGCCCGACCGATCCACGTGCCAAATCAACCCTTTTTGTCAATTTTGGGACGATTTTTTTGGAATTTCTGGGTTTTCATACAAGAAAACCAGCAGTAGAACATGGTTTTTGGTCTTCGGATTTGTCCCTCCGACAGCTCCGTTGGCCAGAGCGCAAGCATAGGCCATCTGTGCTCCATGTAGGGAAGCTCACGAGCCACGTGAATGGGCAAGTGGCAGACTTTTGTTATGCAAAGAAGGAGGTCAAACATGTAACAAAAACCACAGTTTCTCGTCATTTTCAGCCACACCTCTTCCACAGCTTCATTCTTCTTCATGTCTAACCCAAATAGAGCGAAAGACCACTAGTTCGAAAGATCTCATACCCCTCTTTAAGTCCCCATAGGCCGTTGGTCGAAGTCCTCATCCATTTGAGATGAAAATAGCCAAGAAAAGGTGTTGTTCGCCATGTTTCAAACCTAGAAACTGAAATCATGAGTTGATATAATTTTCAAGTAGTTAGTTCATGACCCATCTGCGGTCCATTTTGGAGGTAAAACCATTCGTTTTCTTCCTTTTCATGTATACTTCAACCTCCAACTGATAGAAAATGAAAAATGAATCCTTAAACATGTTTTTCAAGCTGTCAAAGTTGCCTATATGTTAACTGTTACAACAGTTTTTATAGGAAAGTTATGTTAGAGGGCAACTTTGAATCCCCATTTGAAGCAGTTACGAATGTCGGATCAGGCCAAGATTTGGTGTAATTAAAGATTACACTAGAGGCTACAGAGAGGTATAGAGATCAAACCATAATCCTCTGTAATGTGATTTACTATGCTTACAAATATACCTTGTTAGTTAGAGTTATAGGATTTAGAAAATTTTTTCAGTTTTTACAATACATGTGAGTTGATGAAATGTTTAGCATGATTTTAGTGTTACATGCTTACTAATTCGAAAAGTTCTTGATGAGGGAATGTTATATGATCTACATGCTTGCAATAGACACAGAAAATGGCTTGTAGATTAGTGGTTTAATGGGGGGAATGAACACTTAAAAGATGATAGAAATCATGAACCCAGGAAATTCATGTGACTGGACTGAGAATATAAGAGACAATTGATTAACCAAAAATGGGTGGTTTGAGCTGAAATTTGGTATAATGGTCACTGGATTTGTCAAGAATGTGTATGCTAAATTTTGTTTCAGTTTGATTTAAGTAAAGGGGTCAATTGATGCATCAAACAGACTGCCTATCACATGCAATCCGAGAAATCAAAAGTCCTGATATCACTATTAGAAAACATATCAAACAAGATCCAAAAATCTTGGTAACTCATTAGGCAACGTAGATCAAATATGAAAACTTTTACATAAATCCAACAGTTGGATTGATCATAGGAAAGTTGGAAACCTTATTGCGCAGATAAAAAGAAAAATTTAGAATTGAAAGTTCCTATTAATTTAGTTGGAAAACCTATTAAAAGAAGTCTAAAAATCAAAATACAAAATTCTGGTAGATATTTGAAGGGTCTAGATCAAATATGAAAAATTTCACACAATTCTGACATATGGATTGGTAAATTTGCTGCGCAAATTGAACAAAAGGTTTGAAATTGGATAAGTATTGAAATTTGGGGATTTTGACCCAATTAACTCAATTTTGACCAATCTTGACCCAATTTGATCTAATTGATCAAGTTGACTAGGTTGGACCAATTGACCAAATTCGACTAAATTGATTTTGGGTTGACCAAGACTAATTAGGGTTAAGAAAACAATATTTAAGCCACATTTGTCGAAAAACTAAAGTTTAGTTTAAATAACGTAGATCCAAGTGTATATTGCGGGACCGGGCCGACTATAGATGGGACATTGGTACAGAAACCCGAGGTGAGTAGTTTGATTCAGACATTACTTTAACTTGTATTGTTTGCATAAAATATGTTTGAAATGATATTGATTAAATGGTTTTATGGGATTTGAGTACATCAACTAGTTTGTAAATATATATAGATGTACACTGATAGTGAGACCATAGGCTTAAGGTTCAAGCGCGGCGTTGGGGTACGATGTGATTGAGATTAGACTCGAGGTCCGAGTGCTTACGACATGCTTGAGTGGCCAGTATGCCTTACCTACGACCTGCTCGAGTGATGAGCGGGGTTAGGGTAATCGAGAAATACACCTAGCTTACGACATGCTTGAGTGGCCAGTATGCCTTACCTACGACCTGCTCGAGCAATAACCATAAGGTTAGATTTGATGATTGAAACACTAGTTCAGACATAAACTTTTAACTAGCATGTATTTAAAATGTTATTCTATAACTGTTGCATTATTTATAACTACTTTTATACTATTTGAGGCCTTCAAGTACTATTTGGTTACTGTACATGTATACATGCACTGTTTTCAATGTTGGTTAGGTAATATGCTGATTTTACTACTCGTTGAGCCACGTTGATTTTAGGTTCATTGCTCTACTAACATTTCAGGTTCATCAGTGGTAGACAAAGGGAAAGGCGTGGTGATCGCCTAGTCCCTGATGGTTTCCTTCTTTTTGGTCTTTTGTTTAGAGTTGGTCGCTCTTATATGTATAAAGGTCAAACTGTATATTTCTATAAGACAGTACGTAATGCAAATGTTCACTTTATCTATAATGTTGTTTACTTTCGCACTTGATTAAATGTGAAAAGGGCTTAACATTGGTCGAGTAAACTTGACTCACTAAGTGAGTTCGTTGGGTCATTGTGCTGGCCGGGCCACCCTTCGGCCTAGGGAAGGGGTCCCGACGCTCTAATTTTCATTATGTTGATATGACACACAGAAAACTAAAGAACTCTTTGTAAAATGTATTGATAGGAGAAACAAACCTGTCACACCATTACAAAAAATAAATAAATAAATAAATAATATTCCAAGAAGTAGCAAATACCATTGATAAGGTGCAATGCAACCTAAAGTAAATGATAGAATGCTCTGCATTCAGATCAATATAACAAAATTTCTAATTTCATTAGTAGAAAAAATTAAGCACTTAAAAAAATAGGTTACTAAAACCTTTAGCCACATATACTCGTCAGAATTTGCCTTCTAGGCTCTGTGAAATGTTAATAAAAGTGTAAGCCACTGCCCAATAGGAAGAATATATGTTTAATTGTAAGAAGTTCATTACAAGCAAAAAACAAACAACACAACAACGTTAAATGTGTGTCATTATTGTGACACACCATCATGAGGTTAATTGCCATCGTTAATTCTCCATCGTATGTTAATGTACAATACTCCTCATTTGGTGGTTACACTCATAGCAACACCACATGAGGCTGGTTGCATACATTTGCACCTAAGTTGTTGATACTATGGATATAAAAGTTATATCATTGGTACCCTCTTTACCCAAGAAAAGATTAGCTTATTGGACATGTACAAAAGCTCTTGAGTCCATGAGATAAGTTCAACAATCCAACACAATGTCATGCCCCATTCCACATGTGCTATAGCTTTTGAAGTCCAAACATTGGCAATGGAAACACGTTTTACCATTATTTGGATAACATTCAATTACCCAAGCTAAGAGGTGGGTCTCAAAGACGTGCCACTACGTCTTCTTGAGTAGTAATTCCTTCCTCCTGTCCATAGTTTAATGGTGCTTAATTGGGACAATACCATGTCGAACTAGTCAAACTAATCGGTAAACTGGTGTATAAGGTTGGTACACAGTTTATATATCAGTAACAAGCATAATATGATAGTGTCAAATAATGCATACAACATTCAGTTTATCAATGTAATATCATGCATGTATAAATAAAACAACATAATAATAGCATAAAATGTGACATGATGCTTGTATAATGTGTTATATATACTGCATGACGTCTTTATAAAAGGAAATAAGACATGTGAAGCTTTGTTTCTTCCCCACCTTTCTTCGAAAACTGTGCTTTGGCAACATGATTGCTCACTCTCAAAATTTAAGAGTTTCTAAAAAGAGAAACTAAAGAAAGAAAATCTTTCTTAGAAAAAGAAGTTGCGAGAGAAAGTATCTAGAAGGTGCTTAGAGAGCAAGGCAAGAGTGAGGTTGAAAAGGGGAGAGAATGGACGAATGCCCTATTTATAGGACTCCTCCATCATGTAGTAAGGGTACTCTACTATGTGACATCTCTCTAACAACATCATTTCATATAATTTGGGGCATCACACTCTACTCCCCTTGAAATGATTTATCTTTCAATTTAGTTCATTGATTACTACTTGACTAATAATTATAGCCATCATTCATAGGTTTAAGATCATGCCTTTGCTTGATGTGGTGATAAAATCTTTATAATATGGTGAGTATACAAATTTTAACTCAATTTTTTTGTTATTGTAATCATTGCAATGATTAGGGCTGTGATGTTAAGTGGTGAGATTTGTTGTCTAACAAGCGTTCATGTTGTTTTTCTTACTCCCTCTTAAAGAGGTTTTAGAATTAGGTTTTGGTCAGCTTGAAGAACAATATAGGTTTTAATTAGCTTGAGGGACAATAGGTGTAATATCCTAGAATAGAAACACAACGATATTCATTTTATACCACGACAGGCATTCAAAGGTTTTTGGTGGGATGTTGGTGTCTAAAACGTGTAAGATGAAGATGGTTTAGGCTCTATGGATTATTCCCTTTGTTTTAAGACATCTTCATTGTAGAAAGAATTAATAAGCATAATATAGAGGAAGTATGATAATTTTATTGATACTCAATAGAATATAAGCACATTGACTAGTAGTATTTGGAAAAATTCAAGATGCAAACTTCATATGCAAAACAATTGCATATAAGAACCGTTTTTTTAGAAAAAGCTTTTTAACAATAATTTTTTCAGTATATATTATTATTTCATGACTCTTTAATTTTTAAATATCATATGATTTATTATAAGGTGGGGCTAAAATCAGCCCACAAGTGGATTAGTTCACCCTTAATACTAAGTTCACCCCACAACTGTTAAAGAATTGATAAATCAACCCCACCTTTTTGTTGAAAATATTCAACCCCCCTTATTTAAAGTCTAATTAAAAATTATCCACCCAAAATCACCCCTCTTCACTAGCTCTTCACCCCAACGGCCAAACTTCGGTGTCTCCCTCGTGAAAACATTGGAAAACCTCAAAAACACATATTTTTTTTTATTAAAAATTTATTGTGCTGACTTTACAGAGTCCATTTTAAGGTGTTGGAAGGCCAAAACGGTGCCACTATGAAAGTTGTAGCAGTCGTCGGATTTCAACAAATAGTCCAAGAAAACACGCAGATTTGGTAAGATTTGATAATTTTTTTTATATTTAAAAGTTATTTTATTGTGATTTAGACAAGTTTTCCTTCAATTCTGTATATCAATCACAAGAAATGACATCCCCTGTTGATGGATCGTCTTGGCGAGGGTCTTGGCTACTTGAGCTAGACCCCAAGGAAGGGTTTCGGTCCACACTAGCCAAGACCCCAGGAATCATCTCGGTCCACATGGGCCAAGACCTTAAGAAGGTTCTTGGCCCACCTGGGTCAAGACCCTAGGGAAAGTCTTGGCCCACTTTGATCGAGACCCTTCCTTTGAGCAGAAGTCTCAGTCTAACTGGGCCAATACTATACAGTTGGATTGAGACTCTTTATTAGAGTTTTGTTCCACTGTGGGCGAGTGACCCACATGGCCAAGACACATAATTGTCAAAATTATAATTACCGTTTATTTATTTATATGTTTATTTGCTTTTGAATATTATTATAAATTATTGATTAATCATATTTTATCCAAAAATGGCACCAAAGAAGAAAACAGTTACAAAAAATATACCGAGCACTCAGTCAGAAAGTGCATCTTCTTCGAGGCCTCCTTCGATGGCATCACAAAGGCAAGCTATGGTGGCGGCAAGATCTAATCTTCCGCTAGTTAGTGAAAGCTCCTCACAGTATGGAAAAGATGAAACTGAAGAATATGAAGTTGGCTAAGAGCATGATGAGCATGAAGAAGGTGAAGCCACTGTTGTACCTTTTACCAATGATCTAAGTGATATGTCTATTCTTAAGAGTTTTAAGCACCATGTTGTTGCAACAGTATAAAAGAATGAGGTGAATTTATATCATTGAAAGTAGTACATAGTAAAATATTTTATTTTGTCAACAAGGAATTATTAATAATTTGAAAAAAAAATTAGGTGAGTGTAGCATCAATGTCAACTAAAATGTATCAACCACGAGAATATGATCAAGTCTTGGGACCTTGAATATGGACTGAGCCCGTTGATCACTTGTTCTTATAGCTATGCTAATAGGACACTGATATCGACATTCATTGAGAGGTGGCATTCAAAGACGAACGCATTTCACCTTCCATTCGGTGAGATTTCGATTACACTTGATGATGTTCGCATTCTTCTTCGCATTCCAGTGATGGAAAAATTAGTTTCAGTAAAGTCAATGAAGTTTGATGGTGCTATGCAGTTGGTGTGTCAGTGCCTTAGTGTTTCTGAAGAAGAAGCTGCTGAAGAGATTAAAACAGCTAAAGGGCTCACAATAAGCAAAAAATAGCTAAAAAATCTCTTTAGTAAGTCCAAAGAGAATGCAAATGAATGCTACAATGTTGAAGCAATTGCCAGGGCTTTTACTTTGTATCTACTGGGCAGTACACTATTTACTGGTAAAAGCGGTACGCAAGTTCATGTGTCCTTCCTTTAGCTTTTAAAGAATGTGGATACAATCGGATCGTATGTGTGGGGAGCAGTAGGTTTTACCTTTTTGTACTGCCAGCTCGGTAGTGCTTCACGAGCTGATGTTTGTTAGGTTACAGGATGTCTCACCCTACTTGCGGTATATTTGTGACTCTTATTTAACCGTATACATTTGTGTTTTCTATATAAATGACAATTGTTTCAATTTGTGATTTCTATAGGGTTGGACATATGACCATTTTCCCTTTACTCATCCACATGTCAATCCCCACTACTATAATAATTTGCCACATGTTCTTATGTGGACCCAAAGGATGGAGGTGGGTCTTAATGATGACTACATTTTGACACTGCGTCAAACAATCGATCAGTTGCGTCCTCATTAGGTAAGTCTTATATGTTATTGAAATCTTTTTATTATAAGTAGTTATTAAAATCTTTTTCTTTAAAGTAGTTCTATCTTTTCCAGGTTTATTGGGATCCGTATAGAGAGTCAATAGAGGGTGCATGTGTATCAGAGGTGGCATTTTATATTGGGTTGATTAACTGTTTAGATGTTGTAGAGCCATACCACCCTGATAGATTTCTCCGACAGTTAGGATCTGTACAGTCAATACCTGACCATCCACTTGAGCCAAAAAGAGTAGATCGAGGGGCCACTGACAATAAATATTTAGTGAAACACATGTTTATTCCTCAATTATTTGAAAGGTGGCAAAACCATGTCCTAGGCTATAGTGTTTGGGGGAATGAGGCACGTCATCTATAAAACTTATCACCAGGTTACACGGAGTGGCTTTCATCAATATCTCATCCTATTATTGAAAACCCAGAGGCATTTGATGAACATGGCAGCGACAATTTAGACAACGATATCATCCGGTTAAATATTCATTATGTTGAACATTTAAACAACAAAAAATTTATGTTTGTCTTTTAATAGTTATATTTTTTTGTGCCAGCAGAATAGGGTTGCATTGGTCATTGGACTACAATGGAGATCACAGCCTGAAGATCAATTAAACCTTGATGGAGCACGTAGTTGTGTTGATTACATAATTGATGCGCTCACAGGTATTAACATTGGAGGAGTGACTTTCAGGATTGTTGATGAGGCAAACACACCTTGGAACCCTATTTTGCCAGATGTCGCTGGATCATCAAAGCCATTTCTAAGGTTTTTTTTAAAGTAAGTGGAGGGTCTCTCATGATACTTAGATTTAGATATTTTGGGAGACATTCTAATGACTTTGAACTGTAATTGATAGAAACTTAATTTTAGTTATAATCTTTGTTTAAATTTATGTGTGTATTCATGTATTTAGTGTACAGATGCTTGCATTTTAAATTCGCACTAAAATTTTCCAAAAAAAAAAAAAAACCCCGTGTTGGAGTGGGTGTCAGCCGCCCAGGGTCGAGATCCTCACTGTGGGTCTCGGCCCAAGTCAGCTGAGACCTACGCAAATGGTCTCGGCCACCCAGGGTAGAGAACCAAGTTTGGGTCTCGGCCGATCTAGGGTAAGGCCAACTATGTAGGTCTCAGCCGAACTGGGTCGAGACCCATAGTGAGGGTCTCAGCCCTGGGTGGCCGTCACCCACTCCAATAGGTTTTTTTTTTAATTTTAGTGCAAATTTCAAATGCAAGCAGCAGTGTGCTTAAAATATCTGTGATTAGTCACATAACGATCATTTACATCAAAATTTCATTCAAAGTTGACAACATATAAATATTTATATCAAAAGTTCATTCAAAGTTGACAACATATAAATACTTACATCAAAAGTTCATATAAAATTTATAATGAATTTGTATACAAAAGTAATATTGTCCTACGTACATAGAGAAAAATAGGCTATGGAGTATTGAGACTAATAAATTCTTCGCTTTGTAGGAAATTTCTTTCATAAACATCAAACACTTTGTAGTGGCTTGCCCAACCTTCAGCCTGAGGATCCTTGATTATGTGCCATTCTTTCAATATTGGCAGAATAGATGCATTATGCTTGAACAAAACCTACATATAACGAACATAATTATTCACAAACATAATTATTTATCAAATTACTAATTAAAGAAAAGTAGTAGATGTTTACCCTGACAAAGTAATTATCGTTAACAAATTACTAATTAAAGAAAAGTAGTAGAACATAATTATGCACTGATCATTAGATAATTGGACTAACACTACATTAAAAGCAGTTGCCACTAATAAACCCATGTCAGGTGGTGTCATCCATTTCTCTAGTGGAGCTAATGATTGGGCTCATTTCAATGATTCCTTTGTTTCTTGCACCCTAGTTGAACCGATACAACTGGCATATTGGGCTTCGCAACTGTTAAGCTCGCACAACATATCAATTCTCACTTGCTGCCACCCATCGTCCCCAAAACCAAAGCTTGCTGCAATGACACAATACCCACAATTACCGTCAGCCTTGACATTAACCACATTTAGAATGTGATCATGCCACCCAACATGAAATGCTACAAGATAATTCAATGTCATTTTTGACCGAGTCCTATGAACCTTTTGTTGCGAAACTTTCTTTTTCAGTATTGCATTGGATGAGGAGCTCAAGCCAATAGAAATCACATACTCAAAATGGGAGGGGTCTCGCTTTGTATCCACCTTCTTCGGCCTTCCCTTTGTTTTGAGTTTTTCAATAGGAGGAACAATAGATGAGATAGTTGGAGAGACAATTTTTAATAGGGCTTACACAATCTTTTTTCTTCCATTTTCATCACTTCTCTCTATCTTATCTGCCACTTTTTCTAATAAAGCTCTGTAATTGAAGTCTCGTGGTCTCTTATGGTCATCAAGGCTTAGTCTTTGCCAATGAAGATGGATATCCTCTAATGGGATCGACAAGTGGGCAACTGATACATAGCAAGCTCATGAGCACATGAAAGCTCATGTGTTGTACGCAACACATAGCCACAACACCCTTTATCAACACCAACACTCTATACACATTGCAACTCAAGTCAAATCTTCTCCAATGTAGCCCTAAAGATGAATCCATGTAACAAGGAGAAAATAGGAACTTGGTATTGATACATAGCAATACTCAAACTCTTTTCAAATGATACCTT
>JAJIYU010009407.1:0-17010 GCA_030144865.1 Tinospora cordifolia | reverse complement strand
CCTTTCCACAGCGATTTCAAAAGAAGAAATGGATGAACAGTTTGCACGGTTCTTGGATATATTCAAGAAAATTTATATTAACATCCTCTTCGCTGAAGCATTGTAACAGATGCCTAATTATGCTAAATCTATGAAAAAGATTATGTTCCGAAAGCGTAAACTAAAAGATTTTGAAGCAGTGAAGCTTACTGAAGAATGCAGTAGCATCCTTCAAAAGAAGCTTCTTCAGAAATTGAAAGACTCAGAAAGTTTCACTATTCCTCACAACATAGGCAAAGCAACTGCTAAATCTCATGCCACTATTAGTGTACAGACGATTGGGCCTATCTGAAATCAAGTCCACAACTATCATTCTTCAACTTGCAGATCGCTCTATCACCTATCCAAAAGGAGTCATTAAAGACGTGCTAGTTAAGGTTGATAAGTTTATCTTCCCAGTTAACTTTGTTTTTCTTGATATGGAAGAAGACGAGGAGATACCATTAATTCTTGGGTGGCCATTCTTAGCCACTAGTTAGGCCCTCATAGATATTTCAAAAGAAGAGCTCACCTTGTGAGTAAATAAAAACCAAGTTGTCTTCAACATCTATCAATCTGTGAAACCAACTGATGAAGTGCAAGATTGCAAGAGAATCATTGTGATACAAGTTGAAATTCTGCCAGTCGTTGCAAAATCAAATTTTCAAGTTGCTGAAGTCATAGAAGCGAAATTGGATAAAGGAAAGGCCATACAGGTGAACCAGAAACTTAGCCACACTACTAAAGAGCCAATTGATGCATTTCATGTACAGAAAATTCCTATGAAGCATTCACATCACCCGTCACTAAAACAAATGTGGCCACCCGACATTATTAAGCAAGAACTGCGCAAAGCCAAAGTGTTAACAAAGATCAACTAATTGAGCTTCGGTTAACCCGTATTCACGTCAAGCTAACAACGTTAAACATAACGCTTTAGTGGGAGGCAACCCACTAATTTTTATTTTTTTGTTTATCTCCTTTTATTTTTATTATAGATCAATTTAATTTCTTAGGTATACATGCATTCTATTTTAGTCAAAAAAAGGCACCTATCTTACTATTACTCTTGCCTCTTAAAATTATTTTTATTGCCTACCTTATTAGTAGATTACCTACTAATCATACTTGTCATCTTTTTATTCTATGCATGTTTTCAGAGTACGAGTCTGTATACCAATGTCTATGCCTCAACGTATTTTCCTCCATGTATATGTGTGTATCATAGTGAAGTTGTGCTCTTGAGGACAAGGCACAGTTTAAGTTTGGGGGTACGCATTGAAGAAAATTTTTTTCAATTTCAGGTTAATTTTCTATATATATATATATATATTGTGTACTACACTACTTCTAAACTGCTTATTTATAGGCATATCACATAACTATTTACTATTGAAATTCTACCATTACATTTACATATCATGATCATTTATTTAACTTTAGGACATGAGCGTATACAGCATATTAGTGTCATTTAGGCTAAATCTATACCATATATTTGAAAATTTCACTGAGTAACTTATGAGATTGAAAATTCTTCTAATTTGATGAAACAAAGAACTATGATACTTTCAAATAGTTTGTCTAAAATTTGACTTTGACAGATCTCTTTCGTCTTAGGTAAATAGAGAATCCGAAAATTGAAAAAAGTGAGGAGTGGAAATCATAACATAAGTGGAGAAAATTTCCTATAGACTCTTGAAATAATCAAATTTATTTTGAACACTGCTTAAGAATGACTCTAGGAGGGAAATGACGTAGGCCATCATTATTTGAGTTTTAACCAAAAAGCCGATCCCAGTACTTAATAATCCTTTGCAGCAAATTTTGAGCTTTGAAACTTGTTTTCTTGTTATAAACCTAAACAATATATAAAAACTATAGTGTTTATACATATGTCTATTGAACATATTTGTGTGCATTCATGGTTATGATAATGTCATTTGGATAATGGAAAGAACGAAGGGATGTAGTCATTGATATACATATGTTTTCTAATTTCTGTTTTCAAAAAAAAAAAAAAAAAGAAAAGAAAAAGAAAAGAACAAAAAAGGAAAAAAAAAAAAAAGAAAGAAAGTTATATATTTATATGTAGTACTTCAGTATTATCCATAAAAGCTGAGCTTCCTAATTTTATATGGGTCAATATATGGGAATCAATTGAAGTGCATGTGCAATCATAAGTTTGGAAAAGTTATAAAAACAAGGATGAGGGTCTGAACAGAGAAAAAAACAAAGGAATATACAGAGTGACCAAGCATATAAAGAAAAAAAAATCAAACAAGTGAGGTTGTTTTTTTTTTTTTTTTTGAAAGGAAACATAATATATTAAGAGGACGAGTTGTCCAGCGCCTAGGCACAAAAGTACAAAGGGAAAAAACAAAAGAAACCCTAAGCAACCCAGAAAACCCTGTAACATGGAGTACAAAATAGGCGCCCACTGAATCACCCAATCACTAAAAGAGTATCCTAGCCCTAGCTTGCTAGAAGAGACCCATATTGCAAACAAAAAGTGAGATATCCCCACTATTCTATTTACATTGATATCAGAATTGTGAAATATGCGACGATTCCTCGCCTCCCACACTGTAGCCCATATAGCAAAAAGAATCAACAGCCAGTAGCTTTTCAAGTGATCCATCAGCTCTGAAATCCAGATTTGAACATTTGTGTTGTCTGGGGGTCTAGGCATAGCTGGTAAATCCTGTTGCCAAGAACTCCACACTGTCCTTAAAATCTTGCAATCCCCAAAAAGATGTCGAACGTCGTCCTCAACAGCCCTGCAAAGACAGCATGAGGAAGGAGATAAATAATAGCTAGGGAATTTCTTTTGAATCTAGACAGTACAATTTAGTCTTCCTTGCATAATCAACCAAGCCAGGAATTTGAATTTGGTCGGCAATTTGACTTTCCAAATTGGGGCCAAGTACCCATTTGTCTATGTCGTCTCTTCTGCTAGAAATGTATTATAGCAGGATCCTGTCGTGAAGAGCCCCGACTTATCCATATTCCACTGCCAAGAATCAGACTGAGCGTTGAACCGAACCGGCTGGAGCCTGGTGAATAAGGTAGCCAAATCCTCAATCTCCTCATCTTTGAGGTTTATCCGAAAATCCAAATTCCATGCCCCACTATTGTCATTTTCCTCAATACCCCCCCAGCTTTGGAACAAAGTGGCTTCTGGGCATTGAGTAATCCTGTATAGCCGAGGAAAATCCTCTTTAAAAGAGGAGGGAGTACACCACGCATCCTCCCAGAATCTGATGCTCTTTCTGTCTCCAATTTTCCACTGGATATGAGATCTGAACTTTGAGTACAATGATTGGATATATTTCCAAGGAGATCTATTCGAAACCTTTGCATTCAAACCCGCCATCATGCCATTCTGAGATCTCCCGTGAATGCTGGCTATAATCTTGCTCCACAACTGATGTTGGTCCTTAGAGAATCTCCAGGGCCATTTAGCTGCAAGGTCATTGTTTCTAACTTTTAAATGGGCTACTCCCAATCGCCCTTCATCCTTGGTTCTGCAAACTTGCTGCCACTTGACAAGCATTTGAGCCTTCTCGACCCCCTCGGCCTTCCAAAAGAATCTCCTAATGCCCTTCTCCAACTCTTTTTGAACCGCCGTTGGCATCTGAAAAATTGACATATAATATGTCGGAAGGGCCTCTAAGACCGCTTTGATTAGCAAAAGACGACCACCTCTGGATAGGTAACTGCATTTCCATCCTCCAATTCTCCTTTTGACAGTTTGCATCACCAGCTCCCAAAAGAAAATTCTTCTAGGATTTCTCCCCGAAGGAAGACCAACGTATTTCATAGGCCAGTTGGACACGGGAATGCCGAGGATTTTGTGAGCAAGATCCATATCTTTGTCCTTGATGTTGACACCAACCATCTGACTCTTGAGGAAGTTAATCTTCAGACCAAAAACTAAAGAGAAACTTTCCAAGGCCTGTAGAAGCATTTCCCAGGTTTTCGGATTGTTATCCAGAAAGAATAAGGCGTCATCGGCATAGAAGAGATGAGAAAGAAAAATCTTTTGGCATCCTACCTCGAAACCTTGAAAGCCGAACTACCTAGCCCTCTGCAGAATACCATGGAGGTTGTCTGCCACTAAGATGTACAAGAAAGGAGAAAGAGGGTCTCCTTGTCTAAGCCCTCTCATAGCTGAGATCTTCCCCTTTGACTGGTCGTTGATGAAGATAGAGTAAGAAACTTTAGATATGCATCCCTTTATCCATTTGCACCACCTCTCCCCAAAGCCTTTCCTCTTCAGAACATAAGTAAGGTACTTCCATCTAACTAAATCATAATCCTTGGAGAAGTCAATTTTTACCACCAAACCTTCTTTTTTCCTGACTCTATAATCCTCCACCGCCTCATTAGCCGTCAAGATAGCATCGAAGATATGCCTTTGGTTAACAAAACCCATTTGATTCTCTGCTATTGTAACATGAATCACTTTCCTTAGGCGCCTTGCTAGAATTCGAGTAGTAATTTTGTATAAGCTGGTTACCAGACTGATAAGCTTGTACTTCTCCACCTTCTCTGGACAGGCCTTCTTTGGAATCAATTGAATGTATGTCTCATTAACACATTTGTTAATGATACTTGTGGAGTAAAACTCTTCCAACGTTTGGATTATATCTGTCGTCAACAGGTCCCAATTCTTTTGGTAGAAGAGTATTGTGAATCCATCTGGACCAGGGGCTTTCTCTCCTTCACAACTAAAGACTGCCTCCTTCACTTCCTCCTCCTCGAACGGTCTCTCCAGCCAATCCTTATCCTCTTCTGCTATGGGATTCCAATCAATCCCGTCAATAGCCCACTTAATAGTCTTGCCATCAGAAAATAGATTTGTGTAGTATGAGATGATGTGTTGTTGTATGTCTCTCTCCTCCTCAATCAGCACTCCATCTGCATCCTTGATTCTGGATATAAAAGCCATTTCCCTTCGCATTGAAAGAAGTCTATGGAAGAATCTCGAATTAGTATCACCCTCCCTAGCCCACTTCACTCGAGCTCTCTGTCTAGCCTCCCTGTCTATTCTGTTCTCGATGATGTTTATCTCCTGCATAGTTTTGGCTCTCAAGTCCTTGTCCCCCTGCATAGTAAGACCCAATTCTGCTCTACGGTCTAAAACCTGAATTTTTTGGTACAGCTCCTTCAAACATTCATCCTCATCTCTAAAGTTCTAGCTCTAGGTTCTTATCTCTATCTTCAGCTGTTTGAGTTTCTGCATGAATCTATATCCTTTCCATTTTTCATAGGACGGCTTGTTCCACCAATCCTTTAAGTTGTTCCCGAACTCTTTCCTGTCCATCCAGGAGTGCTCGAATCTGAACGGGATTGGACCCCACCGCCTAGGTTGAGTGTCTAATTGGATTGGCCAGTGATCTGAAGTGTATCTATGGAGGGTACTATGTCGACTGTTTGGGAATAAATTATCCCATTCCGCGTTTACCAAAAAGCGATCCAATCTTGAGAGAGAAGGTTGGCCACGGTTATTAGACCAAGTAAACCTTGCATTCAGAAGTTCGACGTCCCTCAGATGAAGCTCGTTAATGAGGTCGTCGAACTGCTTCATGTCATGAGACAAGGATGTGCCATGGATCTTCTCCTCCATACACCTTATGGCATTGAAGTCCCCTCCTATGCACCACGGCCCAGAAAGAACAACCGAAAGAGCCGCCAATTCATCCCAGAAGGAGTCTTTCTCCTTGGAAGAACAGGGACCATACACGGCGGTGAACCACCAGCTACAGCTGCCTGGATGACGAATTTGGATCGAGAGAGAATATCGACCGATGAACTGATCGGTTACTGTGATCTGCCGGCTGTCCCACGCTACCAAAATGCCCCCTACTGAGCCATCCGCAGGGATATAGGTCCAACTACAGAACCTCTTCTTCCACACTAGACCCATTATCTCTAGGGAGAGATAAGTTCGTTTGGTCTCCTGGAATGTGATTATTTGAGGAGAAGCTACTCGAATTGCTCGTCTGATCGTGCCACATTTTTGCCGGGGGCCAAAGCCCCTGATGTTCTAGGAGATAACTTCATTAGGATCACTATACCCAAGGCCTGCCTGATCCATTACTCCGAATCCTCTAACTGAAAAAGCTTGATATCTATCTCCTTCAAAAAGCGAGTCACTCTGTCCACGCCAGAATTCTCGTTCTCTTCCTAATTTCTCTTATCCAATTCATCTTTGTTAGAGTATTCACCCACTTCTAGCACTCTACCCCCATTCTCTTCCTCCTCCTGCCTTGGTGAGTATGTTATGTAGGCACCTGCATCATTAGTGGGAGAAGGGAAGCGTATAATAGAACGACCTTTGGGTTCCAGGGCCTCTCTCCAGTGCTTGTCGTGTCCAAGTTTATGCCTTCCTCTTCGAGCTCCCTCTCTAGCCACTTCAGAGTGGAGAAAGGGGTTTCCGGAACGTAATCTTCGGATTCAGAGGAATAAGTGATGATCTCCTTTCCTTTTCTTTGGGCTTTAACTGCCCTCGTTAACTCGATCCAGATATTTTCATTCCTATCTTTATTTGCTTGCTTCCTAACATATGTTTTGAGGCCCGGTCATTCTAAATTCTTCCTCAAGCTTCTTTCCCCTCTGGGTAGCTGCTTCTCCTTATTGGGCCCCTCTTTCATCAACTGTCCCTGATCCTTTGGCCCAGTCCCATCCTCTTCGGGCCCTTGATCCTGACCCATCTGATCTTTCTGCTCCGACTCGGAATTCGGGTCCTCGACCCGATGCAGAAAGCCTGGTGGCCTGCTCTGGTCTGAGTCGTGTTTCATTTTGCTCCTCTTCTGCACGTCTTCTCTGCTCTGATTCTGCATCCTTATCCTGGTAGATCGGCGTCGTACTTCACCTACCACCCTATGTTGTTTGACTTTCGTTAGACGGTAATGATGTTTCACTGTTTGGATTGTCACATCATCGTCCTTCCCCTTTGTGGTCGTCTTCGACTCCTCCGATCGCCGCCGCTCTGCCTTCCCCGACGGTTCTTCCCTGTTCTTCAACTTTCGAGCTCTCTCCTCCTTCTCCCTCTTCCTGTCACTTTCTCTAGCTTCTTCCACCTCTTGGCACCACTTCCTCTGAAGATCATACAGTCGTAACTCAGTGACTCCGTCGTCATCCTAAATTTCAAGTTCAGCCGGTAAGAACCCGGTTTGAGAGCCCCTCACTTTAACGTAAGCTAGTTCCTTTGATCTGTTGTTGAGTGTAACTTCCGCTATATCCAGAAGTCCTCTGCACTCCTCTGCTATTTGCTCAATGTAGGTAATGCCCCATTTTTCAGCTGGGATACCTTCTATACCAATCTAGCTATCTCTTCATGCAATTTTGCGTTATTCCCACAACTCAAAATCATTCCATTCTTCTATGAACACTTCCGTCCTGAACTGGGGATGTGGTGGACCCCAAAGCCTGGACGTTTCGTCCCCGTTCCAGCTATGTATCAATGCTCCGGCAGCATCAATCATCGTTAGATGTGTGTCCCTGCCCAGAACCTCAGCCAGCTCCTCTTCCACTTCTTCCCAACTGTAACTATCAGTGAGTCTTGTGACCTTTAGTTTCCCAGACCGGATGTCTGGTTTTTGTCGTGTAGGCCGTCTCATCTCTATTCCACTTCGGCTCTCTCTGGGACCCTCCTTGTCTCGTAGCTTCTCTTCTATAAAAACCGACTCTTGTGGTTTGACTGAGTAGCCTTGGGACATGTGGTGCTTTGTCTTCACTTGATGATTGTTCACTTGACAAGTGTTAATTTTGTCTTCTTGAGCTATGTCATCTAATGATTGGGTGAGTTTGTTCCACGTATCGAATTCAATGTCTTCTGGAATGTAAATGTTCTGAAAGGCCCCCTTATGTAGCTTAGCAATCTTCATAAAGCTACCCCTTGTGTTAGTGTAGGTCTCAATAAATAACGTGTATTTATCTCCTCTTCTAGATTCCTTGAACTCACCATTTCTCGAAGCCTTTTTTGCGAGCGACGCGACGCCTTGGTGGTCAACCATTCCAGATCACATTTACTCATAGATAACACGTAGGTAGAAGTTCTGGTCCTTTCTTGTATTATAACCTCATCTCCTTGTTTGGACCCCTCGACTTTGAACGTCTTGTATCTTGAGTCGAAACTATGTTCCTTCCAAGCTTGTTGACCGCCATTGTTTGTCTTCCCAAGACCTCTGCTGCTTCCTTCTTCTTTATGTTTTCGACCGTACTTCCTTCATCTCAGCTCTGTCCATTGGTCCTCCTCTAATCTAGTTCCTTTATCTTTCTCCTTCCTAATGAGGGCCCTTCTGTATGCACCCAGGTTGACGTTCCGACTGCTCTCCATTGTCTCTAGCCTCCTTGCCAATCAAAATTTTTTTTTTTGATAAACACTCTTATGTCAAATTGGAATTCCCTAAATTAATTGCAAAATTTGAAGAATCAAATTGAGGGGGAATTTGAGTTTTTGATCCTTGGTCATATTTGTAAGAACCTGAATACAACACTCAATGATCCTAGTAACCAAAGAAATGAAGTGTTCCAACTATTAGGTACTTTCTCAATCTTACAAGTGAGGTTGTTACTATTGCTCTAAGTGTACATTTGAGTCAGAATTTAAATTTTGTCACACTTACACCTCGAATCAAGCCACGTTACAACTTAAAAGAAAGACCCTTGATCCTGACTAGAGTTTGACCTGAGTAAAGGATAGATAAAAGACAACATTGAAGGGGTTTGTGTACTTAAGGTATTAGGAGAATATTACTATGAGAGGGATGGTGACTTCAAATCACCTAATCAATCTAAAAGGATTGAGATACCAATAGACGAGAGGGTGAAGTTGAGAAACAATGGAGGATGGACTGAAAATTTAGACAACTAGAATGGCACAAGGACTTGTTAATGAATCACAAACTATAGGAATAGAAAAGGGAGGTCACAATGATGAGTGAAATAAATTTAACAATATATGATATGGTGTGTAAGATTTAGAGTTTGAGTCATTGTTCAAGGACAAACAATAGTTTAAGTTTGGGGGTATTTGTTAGTTGCACAGCATACTAACTAGATTATAGGTATTTTGCATATATTTTTGCATTGGTTCAGTAGAAAATAGGACACATTCACTGATAATTAGGTGCATAATCGTTTATATAAGAATTGCATATATTTACACATTAGAGAATTTTAATAAGGTTTTTATATGTTATTCTTGTGATTTAATGCCTAAGGAAGGTTCTCAGTTGTTTGTGTAGGTTTAGAATAACTGGACACGGGTATATATCAGGAAGGAGTGGAAAAGCAAGAAAATTCACAAAATTAACTCATTGCTACAGTAGTTCATCATCCTCCTGCGGTAACAATAGATGAAGAAAAAGAACGAAAAATGAGCAGCAGCGCTACCGCGGTAGTGCGGCAAAAGTTAATAAAACATCGTGGATTTTCGGCAATTTTTGGTGCAGCAAAGCTGCCACGGGTGTAAGTGATGTTTGTAGGGTCTTTTAAATGATGTTTTACAGGTTTTTAAGTGGGACATATATATAGATACATGTATTGATTCGTTTCAATTTCATTATTGTTGACAGCCAAAAGTGGAGAGAGCAGAGAATGGAGACAAAATGAGAGACGCAAAAAGAAGAGCTAATTGCAAGAGAGAGAGAGAGAGAGAGAGAGGGAGATACGTAGAGAGAGAATGAGAGACGCAGAAAGTTCATTTGAAGAGAGACGCAGATAGAGAGAGAGAGAGGAGAGATGTAGAAAAATAGAGAGGAAGATAGCAAAGAGAGAGAGAGGGACGCAGAAAGAGCGAGGGAGAGATGCAAAAAGAGAAAGAGGCAAAGCAAAGACAGCGGGAGAGATGCAGAAAGAGAGCAGAGAGAGGGAGAGAGCCGAGAGGAAGGGAGAGAGATGCATGGTGAGATGGAGAGAGTCGTCAGAGTTGCTCACCGAAGAAGATGTCGGAGATGATCGCCAAAGTCTTTGAGATGATCGTCGGAGTTGGTTCGAGTCATTTGACTTTGAGAGGGTTGACAATGAAGTTATTAGATTTAGATTAAAATTAAAAAATTAATTAATTAATTAAAAATCCTCCTATTTTTTAAAAATTTACAAAGAAGCCCTCCCAACGCCTAAGCGGTGGCCTAGGCGTTGAGGGGGCTTGGACGCGTGGGCGATGCCTGGGCATTGTTTAGGCGACGCCTTCACAACGCTAGTGTGAACACATATGGAAGGAACAAGAAGACTCTAGAAGACATTCCTTTGCATTTTTTGGTTGACTAGTAATAGAGAGTATCTCATCATGTTCATCATCTGATTTAGATTTCGACACGACTTTCGTTTTCTAAGATTGATTCTTGTTCTTTCTTCTTTGGATAATTTTTTTTTATCATATGGCCCTTCCATCCATAATAATAATATTTACATTCCATCAGTGGAATCTGAGGCTTGAAGCTCCAGCTTTTTCACGACCCTATCCCCATTGTTTTCCATCATGTTTCTTTCCTTCAAGAGTCGCCACAACTTGCAACGACTTGGTAGATTGACTTTCCTTGATACCTTTAGCATTCATCTTCTCAGTAGAGATTAAAGCACTTTTGACCTATTCAAAATAATAGTATCTCTCCCATGATGCATATTGTTAAAGGGAAGTCAATATAAGTAAAATGTATTGAACTAAGAAGAATGATATCTTTATACTCTGAACTAACTTGAAAACCAACATTTCACAAATTAGCAACTAACTTCACCAAATTAGAAAGATGTCCATCCATAGTAGTTCCTTCCCTTTGAGTGAACGTATACAATTTTTGTTTCATATTAGTCTGTTGGTGAAATTCTTTGTCACAAATCACCCTTTTGGTCATCATGTTGTCTAGTTTGTACGTGCTTGCTTCGCTGATAAATATGAATAAAAGTGTGGAATTTTGTTAAGGTTGGTGAATTTTCCAAGTAATGCACTGACTTTAATCCATGTTATTAAGGGATAAATGTATTAATACCAGTGGTTACAAGGACTTGGCCAAAATTTATAAGTGTGATCATAAATAAATCATTGGGACCCTATTGGGGAAGAGGATCAAAGGAGCTTAGAAGAACATTTTTCTGAAGAAGAGGTGCAATCAGCAGTTTTTTATTGTGAGAGTTCTACAGCGCCAGGGCCAGATGGTTTCTCTATGATTTTCTATCAGAAGTGTTGGGACCTAGTAAAAGAAGACTTAATAGCGATTATAAAGGAATTCTACAACTTAGGTAATGTGAATAGATGTATTAATGAGACTTACGTCCGTCTTATTCCAAAGAACGCAGTCAGAACGGTTAAGGATTTTAGCCTAATTAGCCTCACTACAAGTCTGTAGAAGATCATTGTTAAAGTATTGGCCAATAGGATTAAAGGGGTAATGGGTAGTACAGTCGCGGAGAATTAGTTCGCCTTTGTAAAAGGAAGACAAATCAGGGATGCAATTCTAGTGGCAAATGAAATATTAGAAGATTATAGAGCAAGGAACAAGAAGGGTGTTGGTGAAAGTGGATTTTGAGAAGGCATACGATATGGTTGATTGGGACTTTCTTTATTTTGTGTTGGAGAAAAAGGGGTTTGTAGTCAAATAGAGAGGATGGATTCAAGAATGTGTTCAGTTGGTTTCCTACTCTATCTTAATTAATGGGAGAACGAGAGGGAAAATTAGTGCGGAAAGAGGGTTAAGACAAGGTTATCCCATGTGCCCCTTTCTTTTCACCTTGGTAGCAGATGTGCTGAGTCATTTTATTAGACAAGGGGAGGGAAGCTTGTTGTGAGAGGGGACTCAGGGTAGGCAAGGATAAGGTGGAGATGATGCATTTGCAGTTTGCTGACGATACTCTGTTATTCTTAGATGGGGAAAGTGATAATACCGAGCAAGCTTTCAATTTGGTTAAGTGCTTTTGTCGGGCATCAAGATTGCAAGTTAGAATAGCATCCTCAGAGGTGTGGGAAAGAGAAGCCACCAAGAAGATTGGTCGTGACATAGGGGAATGGTCGTTGAAGTATTTGAGAATGTCGTTTGGAGGAAATTCAAAGGCTCAAGTCTTTTGGGATCCAATTGTAGCCAAAGTGGGTAAAAGATTGGAGGGGTGGAAACACGCGTTCCTTTCGAAGGGAGGGAGGCTCACCTTGCTCAGTTCAATGTTTGAAGCTCTGCCCACTTACTTCTTGTCTATTTTCAGAATTCCCAAGAGAGAAGCTAATCAAATTGAGAAGTTGATGAGAAATTTCTATGGGTTGGGAAAGATGACGACCATGACATGCACTTCGTAGATTGGAGACGGGTCTAAGGATTGGTAATGTGATGGCTAGAAACAGATCGCATGCAAGAAAATGGATTTGGATGTTTCCAAAAGAAAAAGAAACGTTGTGGGGAAGAGCAATCCGAAGTAGACACGATTTGCATGTCAGTGGTAGAGATGTCGGTCTTCAGAAAAGCGCGACCTACAGAAGCCCATGGAAGTTCATTCACTCTCTTCATCACGGTGAGGCTAGGAAGAGGTGAGATTATCCAGTTTTGGAAGGACGTTTGGTAGGGCACTGATGCTTTCTCCGCATTGTATCCCAAACTAAATAGATTGTCTTACAGTCAAAATTGACCTGTCTCAAGGGTTTTCGCCCTTCACTCTGTCTCTATGGTTCCATGTCTAAATCTTCATTTGAGGTTTTTCGGAGGTTCGAGGTGTGAGGAGGAAGAAGCCTCCCTTCTAACCTTGCTAAGGGAGGTTTTTATGACGGATAGGGAGGACAAAATTGTTTGGATTATAGAAAGTTCAGGGGAGTTTTCTCCTCAATCCTTTTTTTCTTCCTTGGTTGACAATTCTTCGTTTCTTCATTCTCCATTTTTGAAGAAGCAATGAAAGGCTCTGGTTCCCTCCAAAGTTAAATTTTTGGCTTGGTTAGTGCTCAGGAAGAAAATGAATACGGGGTATATGATCCAACGAAGATTTCCTGGATTTTTCGTCCCCCTTTTGTTGCTTCTTATGTAAGGAAAATGGGGAGTCTGTGGATCATATGTTCGGTCAGTCCTCTTTCACCTCCTTTGTTTGGGAGAGGTGGAAAAGACAATTCCCTTTGGCTTTGGGGCTAGTGGTGCAAGAATCCCAGCATTGTGTTTGTCCTCATTGGGAGGAGGTCCATAGGAGGTGGACGGCTCATTGGATGGTGGCTTGTTTGGTGTTTGTGGAAAGAGAGGAACGCTCAGATATTTGAAGACAAGTTCAGCTTCCCTATTGACATTTGGGAAGAATCTCAATCTTTTGCTTCCTTCTAAATCAGTAATGGTCCTCTTTCGTTGGGATATTTATTGGCAGATTGGTTGAGAGGGTGGGCTAATATTCTATATGCAGGTTGGGCTATATAACTGTGTCGTGTTCTTCGCGAGGGCCTTCCTTGCTTATATTTTTTCTCCTATATGAATAAAATATTATGCTTCTTTTCAAATAAAAAAAAGGAGATTTGTTCAATTAAGAATATTAATCAAATGCCTAATGCATGAACCTCTAACATGAGAATAAAATGATCTAAGTGTAGAGGTGGTTATAAAGAGAATGACAAATGGTTAGCAGTAGAATAACCACTTATAAATAACTTAGCTAAAAAGTCACTAGCTGTACACTTAACAAAACAAGAGAATTAATGCAAGCAAGTCGTCTAGATAGGACCATTTGGCACGAATTAAGCTATGGTACATCAAGTTTGCTAAAACCATGTGATAGCAAAGACAAATGTAGCTTGATTAAGTGTCACAAAGCATAGCTTAGAAGATGCTAGGTGTCATTAACAAGAGACACTTGGTACCTCCATGTGTAGGTGTCAAGAAGAGAAAGCTCTTCAAGAGCTCACCTCTCTCCCACTGTCCCCTCTTCATTCTTGTCCTCTTTGCAACTCAAGTCATTCCTACAGCAACTTTGACACCATTGTCATCTTCTTGGAAGCTTAATTTGAGTACAAACTAATGTCCATTTGAGAGAACTCATAGAGGTGATTAACATAGTTGAAATTGAGAGAATTTTGAGAGTTTTATGTGAGCTTGTGAAGGGAGGTTTTTCTGGATCTTTGGGGTATGTTTTGAAGAGGTTTTCAGCACCGAATTGAGAGCCTTGATGTGGTGAAAGATTAGAGAAAACAAGGCAAGAATGGTAATCCCTTTTAATGGAATTTAACCATGTCTATAACTCTCATAATAGCAGGTTAGAGTGGGAAATATAAAGCTGAGAAACAGAGCCTTGACAAGTAAATGGCTATGAAGAATGAGGGCCTCCCCTGAAGAGCTATGGGCTAAGATCGTATGGCGTATTCACGGTGTTCAAGACAACGATAGTGATGTGTCAGTTAGTCAGAGGGCTACACTAAGATCACCATGGAAAGCTATTTATATAATGTACCCATATTTCAACCCTCATATGGGATGGAAGGTGGGCAATGGTAGGCTAGCGAAATTCTAGGAAGAAGTTTGGTTCAATATAGCAACTTTCAAGGAAATGTTCCCCAATCTATATAGGTTATTTGAAGCTCATAATAAACCAATTTCAGAGCTTATGGTGCACAACGGAAATGAGGAAAAATGTGAGTGGGTTTGGAACCTTCACCTAACCAAGAACCCCACCAAAGGCAAAATGGGGGAAGTAGCCTCACAAAAATTCTAGATTTGTTTCAAACCTCAAATACAGAAGATAGGCTGATTTGGATAAGCACCCCCAGAACACCTTCTCAACCAAATCTTTTAATCAAAAACTGGTTGGCAACACACAACACCACCTCGCAAGCTCAACATTCATATAGACGACCCCAGTCCCAAGTAAAGCAAAGATCTTAGCCAGGTTAATCTACCTAAAAAATTAAATTGTGCGAATATTATCCGAAAAAAGTTGTCAAACCATACATTATGTGCCTCTGTTTGTTGTCTACGTAAGGAAGACAAAACTGTAAAACCTATCTAGACCAGGACAGGGGTATAACTTCGGGGTTGATTATGTAATTGGCATAATATCTTTCAAACTTTGTAACGTTTTGTACTTTCTATCTACATAGCTCATCTGGTAGACTTTAAAGTATTATTAATGATATAGTTTCTTTTTACAAAAAAAAAGAAAAAAAAAAAAAAAAAAAAACCTGTCAAGCCTATCAGCACCGTCTATGGAAGATCCCTTTGTACTTCCAAGTAACATAGTCACATATTCCCTCAAGCAATATTGGAAAATTTGTGGGAAGAAAGAATCTAGCATTTGGGAAGCAATTTGGTATAGCATTTGGGAAGAAAGAAACACAAGACTATTCAAGAACTAGCATCGACTTGTAGAATTTTGTGGGAATGATCCCAAATTTTATTCGTTACATGGATGTCCGTTGCAAGAATAGCTATGGGGTACAGTTTTGGTCAATGTTTGTGCAATTGAGACAATATTCTACAAACTTTGTAATTTTAAGCTCCCTTGCTTGGATATACTATCCAGCAAGGGGAGTTTTTGGATAATAATATATACTAATCTAGTTTCCTTTCAAAAAAAAAAAAAGAAAAAAAAAATCCATGATAGTTGATGTGCACAAAATTTTGAAACTACTAGTGAACATGTGATGGTAGATATGCTTTGTCTCTCACTAAGCTATTAACTCACTCTTTTTCTTCTTTTTCAAGATCTCGTAATGTTGTCAACATGGGCAAAGGCATATCTCATCAACCTCTCTCTTGTTGTTGGTTGGTGAGCATTGGATGGAGCGAAAGGCATTAAAGTCATATAGGATTTCGTTCACTAAGGAGTCATTTGGGATTTTGAACTTCGAATTTTACCTTGGAAAAGATGATTATCGTAATCAGTTTTTCTTAACTTTCATGCAAATTCCACAATTATGGTGATTCATTTTTTTTCTTGCGTTATTTTGATGTTGTGAATGAATTGTTCATCAATGATTATATGTGGATTGGATAATTTGTGAAAGGCTAAGTGTTACTGGTACTTTATTGGAATGGGTACTAGCCGTGGCAACACAACGTTGTCCATGTGCGGAACATAGAGTTGTCACATCAGCAGCATGTGCAACTATTGGCATACTTTCAGCAACAAGTTTGGACACCCAACAACAACTAGCAACTCTTTGCCATGTGCATAGGCTTGCACTCGTGCATGTAGTACCATCTAAAACATCCCCTTCCTCTCATGGAGAACACCATCGTTTACATGAAAGAAAAACAAGAAAAACTAATAACAAAGTAAAATCTCTATACTCATATGTTAAAATTTGGGGTCTTTAGATTGAGTGGAAAGAGCAAGTCAATTCAATAGAGAGAGAGAGAGAGAGGGAGAGAGATAGAGAGAGAGAATGTTGATACCTTGATCACTAAAGTGGGACCCACAGCATTAACCTCATAAGTATGCAATAATGACGACTTTTCTACCTTAATTAAAGTTGTTTCTGCAGCAAAGACATTATATAAGCTTCTCAATTGATGTCAACCAAAAATAGGTAAAGACATTATATAAGCTTCCCCTTTGATGTCAACCAAAAAGAGGCAATCTATTTAATTTCCATAAAGGACAAAAAAAAATCTAATAAGTACTACCAATAGCAGATATCACAACCATTTTTAGCATTTCCAAATTTGTGTTGTACAAGAATGGTCAATCATTATGATTGTTGTAAAAACTAGTCATTTTGTGCCTATGCGTCACTTTTGGAAATGCTAGACTACAGTTATCTGGGTTGAAAAAAATGATGAACAACAAATGGAGAAGACGTGAATGGTGGAACAACAGAGAATGGAGTTCAAAGTATGATGAAAGGCTGTTCAACGGCAAACGAAGATCACATCATGAGAAGCGAAGAATAGAAAATAGTTCGATGTCGCACAAACATGCGGACAGAGAAACAAAGTCACAATGGAACACCATGGGTAAAACTGGGAAGGAGACGCAGAAAGAAAGACAATGGAAAAGGAGCAATCACCGAGACTATAATCTCAGACCAAGGAA